>JADDOH010002077.1:0-63145 GCA_016648135.1 Agrypnia vestita | reverse complement strand
TGAACATTTTACGTATAGGTGTACCTTCACACGAGCCTTAGGAAGCAATTAAAATGTCTGCGCGAAAACAAAAAAAAAAAAATTATATGTTAACCATTAATGTTAACCGTTATCTCGAATAACGATATGCTTGAACACTTTACGACCAAGCCGATAATCTAAAATGAAATACGCGCGCGAAAGACACGTAATAGATATCTTAAACTAATTCTTTGATTCGCTAAAATAGTACTTTCATCGTCCTTGTAAAAACATCTGCTTGGTTGAACTTGAAATAATGACCTAATTATAAATCATGCGGTCATTGCTCTTGGGAGTTACATAAGAAAGGGCAACGAACTTCTATGTGTTATATAATAAACAGGTTTTAACACTGGGTCACTGGAACAGTGCCACCTGTTGGAAGATTCGCAAACCTTCTGGGCTAGGTTAGAGTTTAGTTTGAAGAAATACAACAGATGGTGCGATGTTTTGCCTTAGCGTTCTGCGCTCAACGATATCACGTGACTCGATTTTGTACGCATTTGATCGGACTGCGCATTTGTTCTGCGTCGACGGTAACCATCGGCACGCGTGTGTTAGTGGGTCGGCCGGAGTATATGTACAGAGACTCACACAGGTCCGCGCGTTTTCAAGGGCGTTGTTGTTTTAGTTCGGGAGTGACTTTGTATCGTCAAGGTGTTATACTACAATTGTCGCTAAAAGATAAAATGTCAATCTACAATGTTGCTGAATTAATTGAAAAATAATAATTTCCTTCATTGATTTATTATGGTTCTTAATTATTTTAATTATCTAAATATGTTCTTAATTGTTATACACATTTATATACGGTTCTAGTTATGTAAATTGATTTATTTGTTTATACTTATTGATCTATGGACGCTAAGTATGCAAGATTAATAAACTTGTTCGTAATATGAACACAGACTCTTATTTTTGCACGAAATAATTATTTGAGTTTCTTTTGGAAATAAATTTTTCCAGGAGGACTTTGAAAAAAAAAAACTTTTATATAGTAATAGCATCATCATTAGCTTCATTCACCTACATGTGTCGTCGTGACCATTACTTTTACATTAGGGTAGGAAGATTAGTCGTTTGGATTTTGAATAGATTCCAGTCGTATAGCAAGCCGAATTATATGTCAGGAACTCTTGATTCAGTTACACACATACATCTTATGTGGATATCAGTGTTGGTGATGACTACACTATACGGAGGATTCGCGCTTGATTATTTGGCAAACGCTTAACAACCTGGGGGGAAGACAGGTTAGTAAGGAATAGTTGTGGGAAACTTATCTTGACATCTGGATCCACTTCTTCTACAAACACGTGTCATCTTTAGATACCATACTTGAGGGTTAGCGGGAAAGTTAATTGAGGCGGATAATAGTTATATATACTTTTACGTTCTACAATTATCGAAGAGGTTGTTCCTACCCTTTTCTTCCTCTTCTTCTTCTTCGTCTTCTTCTTGTTCGTATATGCTAACGGTTATATACATATTTTCTTTCCCCATTTATTTATATTGACTTCAACAGCGTCTTCTTCTTCTTCGATACAAAGGGTTTTAATTGGTTATGTTCACTCTAATCTTCTTCTTCTTTGAATACATACCGTTTATGCTTTACTTTTCAAACGCCTTCTCTTCTATAAATAGCAATTATTACAATGCGTTGCAACTGCTTCTTCGTCTTATGGTATATCTTTCGATTGCTTCTCCACTTTCTTCTTCTTCTTCTTCTTTTCCTATTACATTATTTTGTTCCTCTTCTTCTTTTCTTCTTTTTCTCTCTTCTTTCTTCTTCTTCTTTTCATATTCTCTTCTTTCTTCTTTCCTATTTGCTTCTCTACTTCTTCTTCTTCTTTCCTATAACTACATTCATGTCGTCTTCTTCCGTTTATCGTATAATTTTCGATTGTTTTCTACGTCCTTTTTTCGTCTTCTTTTGTTCTTTACCTACTGCTGCATTCACGTCCTCTTCTAATTTTATATCTTTCGGCTTCTTCTTCTTCGTTCTTATCTACTACTACACTCGGTTGTGACTTTTTTCCTTATCTTATGCCTTTCAATGAATTCATTTTCGTCTTCTTCTGTTGTCATCCACTACTTTGCAGTTTCTTCTTCCTCTTCTTCATCATATGACACCAACAATAAAGTGTGGCAGTCATTACAGTATACGTGGAATATTGGAGACAATATGTTGATTCTATATAATAGGAAATGTACGGCGCGTATGCATAAGGTTCATAACACAGGTGGGGTACTAGAGTTCATTTTGTCACGGGTTGCAATCATAGTAGGAATATGCGGTTGTAGTTCGGGACAGATAAAATCTTTTTTGGACATGTTACATTTCGAAAGTTGGATTCCTTTCCGGTTTAGAACTAGTTCCAAATAATGTTTGACACGGTATAGAGAGATCGGTTCCGGCTCCTTCGTCACCTCTAGTTTTACAGGCGGTTATGATTTGAATCACTTCATTCTCCTTCGTTATACCTATCTTTGGCATGTTTGATCATTTTTACTTCAACTTCGGCTCGACTTCAGCTGAACTTCAATTTAAAATTTACGATTTACGATTTACGATTTACGATTTACGATTTACGTTTTACGATTTACGGTCTACAACTTACAATCTTGGCTATTTCATGATGTATATTACGGACTTATATTCGATGCATGCATGATGTGAAGTTGCAACCGCATCTATGCATGTACACATGTACATGCGTGTGTGTTTGTATGTATGTATTTGTCACCCTTCTTCGTTTTCTTTTGCCTCGCGAAAAATCTTTGTTTCTTTAGGGAGTAGTAACATTAGCCCATGCTTTCGAAACGGTATCGTCAAGCGTCTTTTACAATTCCTAGATTAGTGACTACATAAGAATTATAAGCAGGACGTTTAGAGAGGGCTGTAAAAGGTTTAGACCTGGAGTAAGGTTATGATATATATGTCTATTGAGGTTGATGATATCGCGATGTACTTCATATAAGAACCGTTTCTTCGACGCTTACGTATCGGGTCAAGTACATTGAATTATTTTGCAATAGTCGGAATTCGGATAATCCTGTCAACGTGGTGAAAGGCGAAGCGTTATAATCTGCAGGACGGTTATGTGAGCTAGCTTTGGACTTACATATTTTCTGGCGGATAGCGGATGTTCGGTTGGTTGAACATGGGAATAGAGTCTTATAGACAGGGGGAAGGATGTTAGGTTCGTACAAGTGTGGTGCCGGCAGTTTTGGTATTTTATCAACAGAGAGGGGAGATGCGGGTGCGTGTTCACTATGGGAACAATAGTGTAATGTAGATTCAAATTGTCGATTGCTTTTTCAACAATTAGGTACGTGGCGCGCTTCTTTAATGGATGTGCATCGTCTTTAGATATCTCCTTTGAGAGCTAGTCGTGTAGTTAGTTGAGAAGAATCATAATAGGAGTATACCTTTTGCTGATACGCGATCTGCAGTTATTATAGGGGGATACGATTTTACAAACTAATCTTTGGAAGATTTTGGATGCGTGCCACATATAGCTTTGGGGAAGGGGGTAATAGCGAAGCATCATCATCATTTTAAGTACCCGTGTACAAGGGGATATTGAGATCAATGTGTGGTTCTATATACTAGGAATCCGGTTGTTTGGCTCACCCGAATAAGATGAACATCAAAATCATAGTTTAACACAATTCTGGAATTTTAAAAACTTATCGCGGTTCGCGTTCGAATTTGTTTGTATAGTGTCCTTGTCGTCGTGTATATTCGGGTATTGGTGCTAGTCAGAAGGTGTTAGGGGAAGTATGCGCCGGGGGAAGTGCTACAATGTAACGAACTGGTGAGCACTAGGGATGTACCATCTATAAAGGGAAACGAGGAGTGACGGAGCGGGGGAAGTGGTGTCTCTTTTGATCTGTTGAAAGCGGAATGGGGTCGAGTGATTGACAGGCACAGCGATGGGACGTTCGATTGATAATAGGAATTCGGATCTTCCCAATCAGTTGAGTAAAATAGATGCGGTCACCTTTTCTTTCGATTTCTAATATTTATATTAACCGAACACTTTTAGAAAAAAAAAAACAGTTGTAGTTGGGAACAAGGCGTCTTCATCACTGCGTGAACACGTGCGTTTGGGATCGTCGGGATTGCTAAACTACTTCTTTATTACGGGGAGTAGATTATTGTAGTAAGGCGTGCTATTTTATTAACTTGCGGCGAACGCGTTTTGAGAAAGGAAGTGTGGATAAAACGGACCAATTTTGGATGGGGGAAGGGTGTACAATGGTATAACGTGGTGTTGAACACTTACATGGGGACGAAATTCTAACATGAAATCAAATTCTTTCAGAACGGGGGAAGCATAGCTATAAGCAGGATTGCTTATACAATGTTGAAGATTTTAAGATCTAGTTGAATAACGGGCGCGATCGTATGAGGCGTTCAAGTTACTTTCGATTAATTGTGGGTATTTGAGCCTTACTTGCTGTTTAAATGATGTAGATACGGATCTTTGGTTTCTTATTAACTTTCTAACATGCCTGCGCGTAGGACTTAGTCAATTTAGCTAATACGTCTTACCATAGCTACTTGCAACACCTGGTTCGCGGATGAAGTTTCTAAGGGTATACCAAATGATGCCAAACGAAGGAACGAAGGGGTCTAATAGCTACCTATGTTTGTGGCGACGCGTTCCTGCTCATGCGATCGTACCGCGCCGCCCCAGGGGGAAGCTGTAACGATATTGGCCTATTCAAATAGACATTGCTGAAAAATTATACGAAAATATCTATCTGCTAAAGTTTATAATAAAGAGAAGCTTCACAAACCGTTAAATACTCTATAATTAAATATTTGCCGGATAGGTAGATGCGGACGAGCTTTATTATCTCTGCACGCGGGCGTGTAAAGCAGGCTTTATGTTATTTTGTTTAACGAGATGTCCAATCACAGACGCGGGCGTTAGCACCGAATCTGACCAATGAAACGCGTCTTTAGAGTTAGACTTTGACTTTTACACGCGAGTTGGAATCAAAGATGGCGCGAGATAGGGACGATTGTTAGGCGTTACAAATTAGAAAGCGGCACTTGAGTTTTCAGCTTGAAGGTCGGCGGAGGCTTTGTCGAGGAGAGTCAGTAAGGAAGATAATTTGGCTGGATCGAGGAAAAAGCCAGAGGTTGATAATAATTCAAAGAGAATTGGAACAGTGAACAGCTAAGCATTTTCAATATTATTTATTTCTATTGCCTTTTTCGTGTATTCAATTTAGAACTTTCTGGATCGTAACAATTATTGATACATGTTGTGGATTGTTTTGTTACGTATTTTGGGCCTAGTGATAATTATTACTATACGCGCTTCGGATTTAATGTACAAGAAATCGTAATGTGGCGACTGTGATAGTTATTCAAATTATTGCATAACGCTTATGAAATATATAATTCTGTCGCTGTTCATATGAAAAATCATTTAAATTCGAGATTCATGTATTACCAAAGATATAAAGGCTTTAAAATGGAATACTTTACTGACGAAGGTGTTTCGTGTTTGTTTGTGGGTTTTAAAATTCAGTATAATTATGCATATTCAATGTCGCGAGGTTCGGAATGTGCGAGAGGTTCTTCAGGGCGGATGTATTATTATGCTAAAGAATGCTTTGTTATCTATACTGGCGATTGAATACACGGATTTCTATATGATTTGTATTGTTTGGAAATAATTGGGATCGGAGTATTTATGGGGTTTTGATATCACGATTGTAGGCGTGATATAGGTTCAAATCGTGCGAGGAATTTCCTACAAACAATATATTTTAAAAATGCATCTGGATTTTATATTTATTTTATTAAAACATGAATGTGTGGTTTATTTGAACTCGTTACATGTTTGTATTGCGTATCATTAGGCAATCGCTGAAAACACGATTTGTTCCTATCAAGTTCTTATAAAGACGTGTTTCGAATTGTATATATTCCTTAATTGCGATGGTTATTCATAGTCACATTGTTTTATTCATTCAATATTAGATATTTGAAATGTTTCTACAACATTTTCCATTATTGTGGGCAGTTCGCGGTTTGATCAGGGGTAGTTAACCTTCGGTCTTCCGTAACCGTGATAGTTTTTCATATGACATTGTTTTATTCATTCAATATTAGATATTTGAAATGTTTTCTAGAACATTATTCACTATTGTGGGCAGTTCGCGGTGTGTTCAGGGGTAGTTAACCTTCGGTCTTCCGTGATCACGTTATTTACTAATATGACAGATTGTTTTGTTTTGTTCGTTTAATATAAGTAATATCATATTTTTATGAGTTACCGTAATTATTTATCTATATGATTTTATTATTGAGAGTGATGCAACGAATACTACCTTCACGAATACGAATATCAGGCTTACTATTCGGTGAATACGAATGCGAATATTTCCACCAAGGCGGGGGAACTTGAACATACTTGTAAATATAATAACCTTGATGCAACGAATACTACCTTCATGAATACGAATATCAGGCCTACTATTCGGTGAATACGAATGCGAATATTTCCACCAAGGTGGGGGAACTTGAACATACTTGTAAATATAATAACCTTGATGCAACGAATACTACCTTCATGAATACGAATATCAGGCCTACTATTCGGTGAATACGAATGCGAATATTTCCACCAAGGTGGGGGGGGGAGAACGCAAGCATACTTGTAATTGTATTGTTTATGTCTGCATGTGATATCATTGTACGGCGTAGATGAACTAGTTTTAAGGGGTTTATGTCCTGTATGTGCTTGGCGTAGAGGGAATAGTTTTCTTGTTTCTAGGATCTATACAGGTTTACAGGTGCTGATATTGAAATATATATACAAGGAAAACACTATTTTGGGAACCATTAACTGGATGGCAGATATTGAAGCACACATACACACAAGGAGGACGTTATGTTAAATACATGACTGGAAAGTTGTTATTGGAAAACACAGGCGTCCAGTCGGCGGGACGCAAGCATATTTGTAATTATATTGGTCATGTCTGCATGTGATATCATTGTACGGCGTAGATGAACTAGTTTTAAGGGGTTTATGTCCTGTATGTGCTCGGCGTAGAGGGATTAGTTTTCTTGTTTCTAGGATCTAATACAGTTTTACAGGTGCTGATATTGAAATATATATATATATATACAAGGAAAACACTATTTTGGGAATCACTAACTGGATGACAGATATTGCAGCACACATACACACAAGGAGGACGTTATGTTAAATACATGACTGGAAAGTTGTTATTGGAATACACAGGCGCCACTAGAAGATATGGGCAGTTTGCAGAGAACTTCAACTTCTGTCAGTTAAGGACCTTTTACTATTACTATTCTTTCGCCTTTTTGCATAACCGTGGATGAACTAGATTGAAGGGGTTTATGTTCTGTATGTGCTCGGCGTAGAGGGAATAGTTTTCTTGTTTCTAGGATCTAATACAGTTTTACAGGCGCTGATATTAAAATATATATACAAGGGAAATGAAGGGCTACACAGGCGCTGGTAATTGCTCAATTGTGGAGAGTTATATTACTTCGGATCAGGATGCCATCTCAGAAGCAGACCAACTACAGAACTAAGATAAGAACCTTTGATATTATTTATTCCTGATGTTTTCTTATGTGTATCAAATGGAATGTTCGTGCTATATAATTTGTCATTGTCTCATGGTCACTATTCATTTCATTACGTGGGTTCAGAGTTCGACGGTAACGGACGCGGAAACAAATTAGTACTGATGTCGGGACGTAACGTCGGGATTATATCTTAATTATCTTTAGGATAGAAGCGAGGTCATCATACGTGCATTCTGCATTTCAAACGTTTTACTAACATATATAAATACATATTATTGCGTTTTACAAATTGAATATGATCGCGGGAAATAGGCATTCCGTCCGGTTATGCAATGTTAACTTCCAACGTAGCATAATGAGATCTTATTACCGGTGCTAGACTCTCGAGGTTAGTCACGTGATTGTTGTATAAATGGAATAGTGAAGGGGATTGAAGAATGAGATACACTCGCGATACAGGTAGTTGTATGTAACTGGGATCAAATGACGGGGTGCGTGTTCTCGGTCCAGGGGATGAACGGGACTGCGGAGACACTCTGGGTGGGTCTAAGTAGAATTGCGCAAAGCCTCCACACAGTTAAAATGTGTTCAGTCAAGCAAAGGTGAAGCATTTCGAATCGGACCAGAGCGTCGTGCCTCAAACACAGCCGGAGGGAAGAAGCCCCTACGTTCTTTCACTCCCTTGGCCCGACGAGCTCGAATTCCGGATATGAATGTTCATGAATGTCAGCTAAAAGACTCAGGTAGCCGTACCTCAATCGAAACCTTCGTTCGGGACCTCATCAACGTACGAGACAGGGCGTTCCGCATGGACGAGCAACTATGAGAAGCAAATGAAGGGGATTGAAGAAAGAGATACACTCGCGATACAGATAGTTGTATGTAACTGGGATCAAATGACGGGGTGCGTGTTCTTGATCCAGGGGATGAACGGGACTGCGGGGACACTCTGGGTGGGTCTAAGTAGAATTGCGCAAAGCCTCCACACAGTTAAAATGTGTTCAGTCAAGCAAAGGTGAAGCATTTCGAATCGGACCAGAGCGTCGTGCCTCAAACACAGCCGGAGGGAAGAAGCCCCTACGTTCTTTCACTCCCCTTGGCTCGACGAGCTCGGGCTCTGGTTATGAATGTATGTGAATGTAATAACTCCGTACTCAAGGACGAGATAGGACGTTCCTCATGAACGAGAAATTATAAGATGCAGGTAGCAGTTCGACAGTCAATACTTATGCTCGGGGCCGCTTTAATGAACGAGATCTGTCAGCAGTTTAACAATCAACTTTATGATCGGGACCGCATTCAGGAGCACGATGGCATTACTAACATCATCATTCTCATCATTCACCACCTTTTCTAACTTGCTGTATACAGAGACCTTCGGGGTTCTCCCTTCCCGGCCAGCGAGAAACATATCAGGAACTACACAATCAACTGTAATAATCATGCTGTTTTACCATCATTTAATATCTCTAGTCAATAAGACTACACCGTGGGATCAATCACATCAACTATATTTGGCGATGCTAACATGGCTCTGACTGACGCGCTCAAGGGAGAGTCTTTTCCAGTCACCCAGTTAGTTCATTCAGCCCTTTAATCAGCAGTAAACATCATAATAATCCGGCTCATGTAGCCGCAACGTGGGATCCTCATCATAATACACCAGTCAATTTGACTGCCCCGCGGGATAATATACAAACCTTAATATCAGACGCGGGATTTCTTCCTGATATGTTTGTCGCCGGGAAGCGAGGACTTCGAGGGATTCCAGCAGGAGCAATAGAGTCTCGGCTTGATCTTGGTCTGCAGCTTAGTGTGGGAGGTTATGTCTAAACAGGAGTTAACCACCGGATGCGGCGATGCTCTGGGGCCGCATCCCCCTCCCCCCTACAGGGGGGGGGGGCATCTAGAATCCACGTTTGAACAGAAGTGGTTAGACACTTCTTAAATTTCACTTACAAATCTGTATCTTCCATTCCCTTAGAATCTCGGGCTGCGATAATGTCAGACAAAGCTTGCCCTGAGCCTCTGTTGCGCCTAGTTGTTGTGAATATATATATGTTTGTCTTCCCCTACTATGTACTATGAACAGATTGAGCAGATTGGACAACGTGAGACGCGCTATCGGTAGGTTTCTTACTTGTGTTTTGAATATAACGTATGCTATTATATCTTGTAAATCTGTCATAAATGGGTGCCGCATGTGGTTGTGCTGACACTGTTCTAAGCTGCTATTATGAGATGTTGATAATCAATGCGGGCGGAATCTTTAGCGTATGCCGTTAACTTGGCAACGATTGTATTGTTTTATATTACAGTATTTTAACCCCGATGGTATTATAGTTATGGCGGTTCAATGTAAGGGAGTTTTGCTACTAGCGTTTATTCCTAGGCTACGCCGCATATAATTGGCTTTTAGGCCAACTCCGGACGTGGACGATATCGGCTATCTCTCATATAGGCGAAACTGTAGAATTCTAGAGCGGTTTCTAGAAGGACGAGTACGGATTAGTTACGTGCGTTTGTTATTTCCATAGTTAGGTAAGAATTCGATCTATATTAGTCTAGTCGCGTTAATAAGAATACGAATTTCACCACGTATCAAAAGAATTTTGGATAGCTACGGACAGAACGGAGGGGGAATTTTCCTAACCACTAGATAGATCACGACTGGCCAATTTTGAAAATATAAATTCTTAACAAAAAAAAATAATATTAGCTTTCATGTAAATATACTTCCGAAGTTCTAAGTTCGACTTAAGTTTTATCTAGTAGCTTAAAAGTCACAAAAGTTGTAATAAAGCTCGATGCGGTAGCTTATAGTCTCAAGCTTTGGGCTTTTCGTAAAACTTATATTATTAAACTTTATAGTTAGGTATTTAGCTTAGGTCTACAGGTAGGAAACGTTACAATAGCATTCGTGCATGTTGTGTGATATTCCAGGAGTATTTCAGTTTGCGCATTTGTATAGTGGAAGGCAGAAAAAGAAGAAAAAGAAAAAGACTGCTCAACAGTTATTTTGTATTTCGATGTTGCTATCCATGGGATTCTTCCCATGAATAGTGGCCTGATTATGTTTCTGTTAAACTATAATCACTGAGTATGAGCGTAGACGTAAACGACTACGATCCAAAGAATTCCTTGTTCAGTTAAAAGAGAGTTAACAAGGTATCAAGCCAGGTCTAACTATCGAACAACAGCTTATCCAAATGGCATGTAAAGGTCGTTAATGCTCTCGGTACTTGAGTGATATTAAAATGACTTCTTCAAATTCACTTTGTGGCACCATTTATAAATAAAAAAATGAAATTTTCGTTTTAACTAGGTACACCTAAAATTTGTTTTAAAAAAATCAAACGGCCCTCTCTTAAACCATTTTCCGTTATAATTACTTTGTACCTGTGGTTACAACCACGCCCCCTCCAACTCCACCATAACCAAATCTGTCTATACTTGATCATTGATTTCAGTACATTCATTGTCCTTGAAGAAAGGAGCATAAGGTAGCAATTTAAGTGTGGTTAAAACAAAGTTTTCATTGATATTAAAATGAATTGAACGTGAAAATTTTTATATCTAAGCAACATTTTTGTTATTGAAAGAGTTAAATGAAAGCAGACATGTAGTGGCTACTTGTTACTACCAATCGTTTCTGAATAATGATTATTGATTGGTGGTTTGTACTTGAGGGATTGCTAACGTGTTTGTTTTGTTAAAAGCTTCCTAAAAAAGTATTTGCACAACGGTTGATATAACATGTATAGAACATACACAATATATTCATACATTCTAATATGTTTATTGACAGACAGACTATGATATTGGCAGTTACGTAAATGATTAATGGTGTAATAAAGTTCATGAACTCTCGGAGCCTTACAATAATTAATAATTTCACAAGTAATTGAATCTAGATGCTATTAAAATGTTTTGAATATTATCCATGTGCGAAGGTTTTTTTTTCCTTTTTTGTACTTTGCGGAACTACTATGGCAGAGTAAATAACATGAAAGTTATGGAAGTTTTTGCAAGAGTACGAGGTGAAGGATAAACCCAATTGCATCCCTGTATGAGGGAAGTAGTTCTTGCGTAAGAATTAATGAAGCATTCAAAAAATTTTTTTTTAAATTTTTTTTAAAAAAAAATAGAGATGTGAACACGGAATACGTGTCACATCAATATTCTTACTATTTTCAAACTAAGCTAAGCGCTTGTACTATGAAAATAGGACTAACTTGCTAGTCTGGAGTGAGGATCGAACCCGCAACCTTTGGATCACGAGGCCAGTGTCCTAACCACAAGACCAACAAGCAACAAGAAAAACAAAAAATGATTTGATATTACAAACCATGTCAAACACGGATGCATAATGTCATCATGGCTTTTCAAATAGTAAATAGACAATAATTGTAGTGAAGAGAAATTGGAAGTAGGAGCAGGATTGGGCGTGTTCATTACATCCTGCCTACTATATGCAAGGGATGCAGTTTTAGTAGCTAGTAGTCAAGCTGATCTGCAGTACCTTTAGTTGACCAGGATGTTCGATGTATGCATGGAGGGTAAATTTTTGATAAATCGAAAGTGATGGCGGTCGAGAGAGATAAAAGAATGACTAAATGTAATGTAATGGTAAATTTTTAATGCTTAGAACAGTTTGTGTTTATGTTAATTTATATAGCGCCATTTTTGAGTAGGAGACACTTCAAGGGCGCTTTACAGGTGTGACATCCCGAAAAAATGAGTTTTTAGGCTCTTCTTGAAGAGTTCCTGGTTCTCCATAGATCGCAACACTGGAGGCAGCTGATTCCACATAGCTGGGCCCGCAAAGCTGAAAGCACCTTCCTCAAACTTGGTGGCTCCAGGTCTCCTTGGTACTACCAGCCTGCAGAGTGCCTCCGATTTAGCTGACCGCAGTATTTTTTTTTTGTATTTTAACACTTCGACATACCATGAGGCATAATTACAGAAGCGAAACACATCACAAAGACACCCAAGCCTGAGTAAATCACATATTTTGAATAAGTCAAACCCGGAACCCTCGGTGTGAGAAGCCAGTGTCTTGCTCACTGGGCTACGAGGACCGTTTATTTGGAGATTTGTCTATTAAGGGCGGCATTGAATGCGATTATCGCCAACAGGAATCTGTCACACGAAGCAAGCTTAAAGGTGCATAATAGAATACTGAGACCAACACTAATATATGGAAGTAAAGCCTAGAATTGGCAAATACAAGAATGCGACGGAAATGTAACCGCTAGGCACAAAATCTTTATTTGAAAGAGTGAGGAATGAACAAATTAGAAACAAATGTAGTGCTGTTGCTTATGTGAAACGTAAGAGCTAGGATAATATAGTAAAGAAAATATATGAGACAAGTGTTAAAGGCAACATGGATAGAGGGCGTCCGCGAAAGACCTAGAATGATCAGATAAGGACGATTGACCACAAACAGAAGAAGGTGTCGAAATTGCTCATTTTTGTCCACTTGACATTCCATTTTGAATGCTTTTGAAGGCAAATAATAAATGAAACGTAAAATTTCGATTCAGAATATTTTTGAGTTTGTTCAAATCTTTCAGAACAGTGCTGGGTTTATGTCACAGAGACATTATTAATCAATTAGTGTATATTATAGATATCTCACAGAGACGAAACTGTATTAATTATGGGAAAGTAGGTATAGAAGTCATTTGGGTGTAACAGGACTTATGACCTGTCTTTTTATGGTTGGCTTAAGTGATCACTTTACACAATTGTAACATTCGCCATTTCCACCCATGATAGAATATACCATGCTTATTCATTTTTTGGAAGTTGTATATATGTTCAAATTGCGTGAAAAGCTTTCATATATGAGTTGTAAGCGCCTTTTCCTGTTACACCCAAATTACTTCTATACCTACTTTCCCATAATTAATACAGTTTCGTCTCTGTGAGATATCTATAATATACACTAATTGATTAATAATGTCTCTGTGACATAAATCCAGCACTGTTCTGAAAGATTGGAACAAACTCAAAAATATTCTGAATTGTAAATACTGGTAAAAAAGGAATTTAACAAAAATTGGAAATAATATTTCCTGGCGTATCCTAGTGTAATGCAAGTATTCGGATGAATTTCATTACACACAATAAAGTATATTGCTCCCAAAATTCCGTAAAAAATCAATGTAGATTTTCTCATTAGCGACATCTGTGGGGATTTAGGGGAATGAAAATGGCTTTGTACAGGCCGCATGGAAAAGGCGCTTACAACTCATATATGAAAGCTTTTCACGCAATTTGAACATATATACAACTTCCAAAAAATGAATAAGCATGTATATTCTATCATGGGTGGAAATGGCGAATGTTACAATTGTGTAAAGTGATCACTTAAGCCAACCATAAAAAGACAGGTCATAAGTCCTGTTACACCCAAATGACTTCTATACCTACTTTCCCATAATTAATACAGTTTCGTCTCTGTGAGATATCTATAATATACACTAATTGATTAATAATGTCTCTGTGACATAAATCCAGCACTGTTCTGAAAGATTTGAACAAACTCAAAATATTCATTTTTTTTTAGTTTTATATATTTTTCAGACACAAATTAACAATTTACACAGTTTTGTAAAAACGAGCCGTGTTTTAATTTGTATGAACTGAATGAAAAAATAAATTGACCTTTTAATTGGAAATATTTGTATCATAGCCTACTATTAATATCAGCGACTTCTTTGTACCTCACAATATCGAAACTCAACAAGTCATGGATCCTGAATTGAAGCTGTTACAACTGATGATAATATAAAAAGCTTTATGTACTACCTGTGTAGCTAAGTGTATTGACTAAGGCACGTTCTATGAAATACTTAAGACGTGTTTTTATGAAGGTTTCGTAATAATAATTATAAGGAAAGATAATCGATGCTTACAAGGAGGAGTTTTGCAATTCACAGTTTGAGTCTTCTGGGAAAAATTACGATTAGTTTAGGAATTTCTCGTTGCCATGCGGGCGCATCAACTCATTTTATTACATCTAATAATATGTTTAGAATAATTTAATTATCGCACGGTAAACGCCGTTTAAGTTATAGGCCTAGTATTTAATATTTTTAGTCTTAGACTGTCTGAGGGTAGTGAAATTCATTAATTTATAGTTTCGTGTTTTGCAATTAGTAGTAATTTTGCAAATTTTGGGGAAGTCTTCTTCATTGATTTTGATTACAATATATTATTTAAGCTTACAGTGAATTGTCGACAGTTAAGAAGATAAGCGACATAACAGTTTGCATCTTTTTTCCAATAATTCTGACTTTTTTTTAAAATGTTAGACTGTAAATGTTAAAAATATTAAATATTAAAAAAAAAATTCTGCAAGGTTTTAATAATTTTACATGGATAATATATGTTAATCAATTAATAAAAAAAATACTTACAAGTAAGGTCGATATATTGACGGAAATGTATGAGGCTGATGTAGCGTAATGGTAACGCACCTTCGCGGATAGCTAGGAGATTCGGGTTCGAGTCCCGGTAGTGGCTAAATATATTTTTTCGTTCATTTGATTTTTCTGCATGTCTTTCTTATTGATTATTAAATATGGTATTAAAAATTCACAGAACTTTGTTCTGAAATAGTAACTTCACAATAAGAATGTGTTCTTTAATATAATAATTTTAATAAATTTTTAATAATTCAATATAAATTACTTTCATGATTGTATAAACTTACCAGCCAGAAATACTGAAAAAAAAAACTTTGATGTCGCTTATCTCCAAACCCAAAGTGTCAAGAATATTTTCTATTCAAAATTGATTGTAGCAGACTCTGTCGAAGTTTTTGCTACAAAATTTAAGCCATCCTGTATATATTTGTACATTTCAAAGTATTTTTTTTTGAAGACAAGAACATATTGAGCACCACTGTGAAATCAATTCGTAATTAGTGAATAAGTCTCAATTCGAATGCATCATCACAATCATAATCCTCATAATTATCATCCTCATTATAATAATCGTCATCATCTTCACAATCAAACATTTTAATCATCAACATCACCATTACTATCATCATCATCATCACCATGATCGTCGTCAACTGTTTTTTTAAATTTATTTCTTAAGTTAGTTAATATTACTACTTGTATATTAACTAGTATTTTAAATTTTACATTCTTAAATCTATTACTTTCCATAATAACCTACATATTTACATTTACATCTAATTTAATATATAGTACAATCTATAATATAATAAATAATACATCTAATGCTCTACAATTCTTTACTGTTTTTACAATAATAATAGCATTTGTTTTTAAATTTATTCATCTTATTTATATTATACAATTCTGTGTATATACTTTTTTCTGATATGGTAATCTTATTCTATTCCTATTTCTGGTGTTATATGTATGTACATCACTATTTATAATAATTTTTTTCAAAAAATATTTTTGCATTTTGTTACTAACTGTATCGAATCTAATCTCATTTTTTAGATCAAGCACTGTGTATATCGAAGATATATATATATAATATATATAATATATATATTATTATATATATATATATATATATATATATATATATTAATATATAAGATCTATAATATTATAGATTATATATTATTAAACATATTTTTTCATTTATTTAAGGAAACGAGTCCCATAATATTTAATGCGAAATAAATAAATGAAATAAAGAGAAATACACAAATATCAAATAATAAAACTGAAAAATTAAATGCTGGAACCTGAATTCGAACCACGGACCTCTGTATTTCGCGCACAGCGTGTTACTTCCCGCTTCCCGATTACTTCCCGAATAAAAATGGAATAATATAAATAAGTGAATTAATTAATTAATAATTCCAAGAGAAACATATAACTATCAAATATTGACGACTTGTTAAGTCGCTGGGATAGTGAAATTGGTAACACGCTGTGCGCGAAACACAGAGGTCCGTGGTTCGAATCCAGGTTCCAGCATTTAATTTTTCAGTTTTATTATTTTATATTTGTGTATTTCTCTTTATTTCATTTATTTATTTCGTATTAAATATACATATAGATATATATATATATATATTGGTCATATTTCCAGACATGACGGCATCATGGAAAGATTTGTGATCCAAGGAAGGGTGAGAAGAATGAGATCTCGAGGAAGGTTGCCAACATGATGAACTAACCTGGTTAAGAGAGTCCACAGAATGCAAAAGAAGTCCTACGAAAAAGAACAAAGTTGGCCTACAGGTTGCGAATGCACAACTCCATTACGTGGATATTCCCAACAAGAGTCTAAGAAATCAAATAAATTCTTCCAGAGGGAACTGAGGTCACAATTATGAGGAGCGAGTGTATTCGCGATGTGATCAAAATATTCCTGCTGACATATCAAAGGGTCTTAAATCAACTAGTTTGGATATGTTCCTCCAATGCCAGAGGGAAGATTATCGGACTGGATCCTATCGGCAGACCAGAGGAATAACGACCACTGGAACGCCACAGGAAAACCTGGAAAAGCCAATTAGCTTACCGTAGGAGCAGGATAGATGTCATCTTTATCTTCCCCAGGATACAGAAATGTGATATATGCGTGTTCAACCAACTGGCATCACAATGAAAAAGTTTGAATATTGAGTGCAGTGACATAATATAAAAATTACAAATTCAGCAGAATAGAGCAATGAGGATAATTCTACAGAGAAATAGATATTCCAAAATTAAAATGATGTAATCAGATTTAAATTGGATTAATATAAAACAAGGATTAAAATTATATACAATGATATTCATTCACAAAATATTAAACGACAAAATATTTTAAAAATAAGATCAAATATAACACAGAGATACACAGACGTAATACAAGAAATGCAAACAAATTAAGTATTCCAAATAGAAAAAAGACAAACACACAAAACTGTATTTACTATAAGGAAATAAATGAGTACAATAGCCTGCCAGAAGACGTGAGGAAGCTAAGCAGAATCAACATCTTCAAACAAGAATGTAAACGGGACATAACAATGGAAAATGTATGAAGAGAAATATTATTTATTTAATTATTTAATAAGTGTACACATATATATATATATATATATATGTTAGTTCAAACTACTTTGGGGGTGACCCGCGTCAAATTCTGGTTGTCAGGACCAGTCGTCTGCCGACGTTTCGAACAGATCTCACTGTTCATCTTCAGGGCGCCTTGTCGATGAGCTGCTTCTCCAAAAAGCGTACAACCGTTTGGGTCCGGAGCTCACCGTCAAGTGAAAGTTTGAAAAATTCTGCGTCAGGTGTTTGTGGAGGAGTGGGTTTCTCCAGCGACGCTGCTAATGAATTTTGCTCGGCTTCTAGTAATCCGTATATTTACTTTACTATCGTCATATATATATATAATGTTTTTTAATATTAGCTAATGATAAACAATGTATCATTAACTAAATAAAGATATATAAACAAAAATAAAATAAATGTATCACACTTTCCGGAAATAATACCTGTGTAGGTACGTATCCATGGTATTCCACTGGGCGTGACGTCTGAGGCTGATGCCGACCTTAATTAGGAGTCTGATAACGTGATGGTGATCCCTCATGGCCGGCCGAGGGTGACCGCATCGAGCCTGGTCGTGCGGTGATGAAGTCTGACGCCATCTTGCGTGTTCGCACTTTAAAACCTTCCTTGCTATAAACACCACAAAACACAGTAAAAATAATTACTTTTTGCCATGATACTTGATTGCAGAATTTTATCTACGATTTCTAAACTTACCTTGATTTGTCCCATGCTAGAGAGATTGCAGAGGATATTTTTTTTTTTTTTTTTTTTACTTATTTATTTTATTTATGGTACAAATGCAGTTCTTATATATAACATATCAGATTAAACATTTTTTTTAAATACTTGGTAGTCATGTAGCCCTCATCAGTGAAGAGAAGCTCTTGAGTCTAATGAGGGAGCCACAGTTCTTATTCCTTGTTATAATATATAGGTACATATTGTATACAAGTTATTTATTAACACAGTAAAAAGGTAAATTGATAATGAAAGTATAGGAGTTATTTTGAAAAAAGGTATAGGTTTAAATGATTTATGAATTTAAGTTTGATTTTAGGAAAATTTTAATTTTTTTGATTTGCTCTGAGAGGTTACTGATGCATCGTATCTCGATAGGTAAGTTATTATAGTAATTAATGGCTTAATAAATATTGTGATGCTGAATTTGGGTTGTTTTACATTTAGGCATTATGAATTGGTTTCCATTTCTTATAAGTTCGAAATATTCTTGGTTTTCTGTAAAGTTTTTTTCTTTACATATATCATCTACGTTTGGTACTGGAAACAATTTAAAGAGATCTTTTGTTGGAAATGTAGATTTTTTTTTCAGTATTACTTTAATGATAATCCCTTGTGATATTTTTACTGAGTTTATGTTTTTCTTATAACAACCTCCCCATCCGATAACACCGTATATGAGTAGAGAGTGAACAATGGCGTAATAAACATTTTTAATAATTTTTGTACTTAAAATATTTCTTAATCTAACGAATATTTAGATACATTTCCTTATTCTTTTTACTAGTTCAATGATGCCTTTTGAACTTCATGATTTAACTATAAGTATTATCACACTCTTAGTCTGCTTGAAATTCCTGACTGCTTTCTTCTCGTTCACTTCTTCTCCAAGAAAATCCACCGTTGAAGATGCAACAAATCTGTTCCAGACGCCGGTCCTGGCGACCCCAAACGACCATCTATGTCAAAAATCTATGGATAAGGCATGACGGGAAGTCGCGCCAATAGCAAATCAATCCCATTGCGACGAACTGCATGAATGTCTTTGGTTCTCTTTACATTTGTTACTTGTAACAATATTCATAGGTTAGATTGTTATCCCAACACTCAAAAATAGACAAAACATGGATTTACGTCATTCCGCCAGAAAATTGTGTGTAGGTATGTGATGACAATTCAGGTACCAGAACAATATTTAAGAGAATGTTAGTAAACTTAGTAAAAACCACTACCAGATTTACGGTCTACCGGTTTCGAGACGTGTTAGTCTTGTCAGAGACAAGCAGGCACGCTTGTCTCTGACAAGATTAACACGCATGTAAACAATAGTGGTGATAGTTTGACAATACTATGGTTGGGGTGTATAGTGTTATGAATGTAGTAGTATAGTGTTGGTCCTGACGAAGAGACGGGTACGTTTCGAAATCGGTAGACCGTAAATCTGGTAGTGGTTTTTACTAAGTTTACTAACATTCTGCTATTATGTCTAACCACAAAGTTAATGCTTTAAATATTAATAATAATATTTAAGAGTTATTGTGACCACAAAATCCGTTATATTCCGCTACATTCCTCTCTTTTCCACATCATTGTATATGACGAAACCACCTTAGTGAACCTTTTTTAATCCTTTCAGTTTTAATCTCAATCTTATATCCATAAATATGGATTTGCCATACATCAACAGCTTATCATGGAATTAATTTGAATAAGCAATGAAACTTGTTGCTTGGAAGGTCAAAATTGCACCCCCACTTGCATTTACATCGCTGGGGTTTTGGAATTACCATAATACCTAGGTATATTATTTTTATGCCTAGGTATGCCAAAGGCAAGGTATATAAAGAAATTTAGAATGCCTGAGCACAGTTTTTGACAAAGAAAAATATGTTTTTTTATATATACCTATAAAACATCGCCAAAGTATCTGAATGTTCCGAATAAAAAACACATTTCTTCTTCTTTTAATATTGCACGCGCCAGCAAACCTTCCGACAAAAGATTGAAACACCTAATAAGTGTAATGAGTTCCCATTTCAATTTCAATTTCAATTTTAATTTCAATTTCAATTTCAATTTCAATTTCAATTCCAGTTTCAATTTCAATTTTACAATTTCAATTCCCATTCAAATTTCAATTCGATAAGTGTAATAAATGTTATCCTAAAACGGATCATTTCCAATTTTAATTTCTAAAATAAAAGAAAAAAACGCAACCATCACACCCATTGCCAACGAAGAAACACACTTGTTTTGAGGCAAGAACACCCCATAGGGGTGAAACCCCAAGAGAGATGAAGAATAAATAAGTGTAATAAGTGTAATAAATAAATAAATAAGCGTAAAAAATAAATAAATAAGTGTAATAAATAAATAAGTATAATAAGTAAATGTAATAAATAAATAAATAAAAAGGTGTTTTAAATAAAAATAAAATTTCAAAAAATAGAGATGCGAACACGGAATACGTGTCACATCAATATTCTTACTATTCTCAAACTAAGCTAAATGCTTGCTTACTAAATTTAATTAATAAATAAGTTCAATAAACAAATTAGTGTAATAAATAAATAAATGTAATAAATAAGTGCAATAAATAAGTGTAATAAATAAAGAAAGAAATAAGTGAAATAAATTTATGTGTAAAAATAAGTGTTATAGATAAGGTATTAAACAAATAAGTGTAACCAATAAATAAGTGTAATAAATAAGTAAGTGTAATAAATAAGTAAATAAGTGTAATAAATAAATAAATAACCAATTGATTATTAATATTATTATTAATATTATAATTATTAATAATCAATTTCAATTCCCATTCCAATATCAATTATAGTCATAAATATGGCATTTCATTACTTATTCCAATGGTGGAGGCCAAAATGAACATTTATCTTTATAATTGGATAATATTTAAGACAAACATAGTAGTAGTTAGAAAGAAATAAGTTAAAGTTTGAGTAAAAAGGAGTTAGAATGTCCAACCCCTCACAATGGAATGACCCCTATTTATCTTTCTACAAAATTTTGAAAACCATGTCCACATTTATTTTATTCCCTAGAAAATTTTTAAATCATTTTGCCTACCAGCCTATCACAGCCACGGTGTTCTGTAAAAACAATTTTTCAGTGTCGAAAATATTAATCATCTTCTAAAGCTAAAGCTCTGACTAAATAACTAACACTCCGTTTTTCAACAGGATCCTTTCGGCCAACCCCTGTGGTTTGGCGATGAGGATAGAACTCCACATTCTTCTATCGCACAACTGTTTTGTGTCATCTACTTTCATACATCTCACGCACACTCTTCGTTGTTGAAACCATCCTCTAATATTATTAATCTGGTCCTCTGTTCCCACTACCTTTAGCCTTCGCCTCATATATTTTCCTTACAATTATTTCCTAGCTTATCCACACCACCAAACTATCGCAGCGATCCTTTATTTATTCTATCTACCAAGGGACAACTCACACTAAATTCTCTTTTAATTCCTTCAGTCTCTACTCTATTGTGCAAAGATTTTACACATCTCATATTTGACCACATTTCCACCATATTTAGCCCTTTTTTGCCAGTTTCAAGCTGTACGACCATAAACCAGAAACTGGAAGATGGTCCTATTAAATGCCTCTGTGTACCTATGAATGCGGTAGAAGCGAAAGTAGTGTGTCAAGATAGAAAAGAGTATTTCTATTCTCTCTGCCGACTGGTGCGACGCCTGTCATTGTAAACAGGCTACGAAGCAAAAGTAAAAGATTATCAAAAGTAATTTTTATCTTCGTGCTAGTATTTTATATTACAGCATTACTATTCCCATGTATTGCAGATATGACTAGTCTTGTCTACTTTGCTCGTAACATTTATATGAATACGTCACTGTTGCATTTATATGCTTTATAGTGTGTGTGGTTAACTTGTAGATTACTTTAATGGTTTACTCTCCTCGACACAAGATGGCACTCGGATTTAATTATAGTTTTAAATCGTGCTGTGGCAAATTTATCGCGTCCGACTCGGGCGAGGATCCTTAAAATTCCTTTGAACCCGCGCACTAAACTACCTCACTTCTTTACGATTAACTTTACAGCCTTGTTTACCTTTCAATGTGGTGCCTATTGTAGAGAAACGAGAAGTCGATCTCTTTCTTTGAGTTTAATTTACCGCTTTACAGTGGCACAATAGACAGCCTGCTGCCTTCGAGGATATCGTGACAAATATGCGAATGACGAATTCATTAGGAATGTGGATTGTAGGTTTTTAACTTATCGATTCTTTGCTACCTCCATCATAATTAAAACTGTAGGTTTTTATTTTTTTAATTATTTAACCTTCATTTGAAATTTTAATTAAATCTTTATACCACACCCAGAAATGGGAAGAAATATAAAAAATATTGATTATATTAATTGTATATATGTACTTCTTTTATACAGGGTTATTTGTAAAACATTAATAACCTCGCAGGGCTGTATTCCTGCCTTAATCATGAGTCGAAAATGTTCAAGCTATTATAACCTAATATCAATAGTTTAGGAGATATGTGACATCAAAGTTTGCATTTTTTTTTTCAATATTTCTGACTTATTTTTTGTAAAACGTTGGACTATCATTACAGTAACTAATATCAATTACGAAAAATTCATTTGTTTCAATACAAGTTAAATAAAATGATTAAAACCCTAAAAAAATCCAATTGGAAAACATTCCAATTGGAATTCGAAGGTTTTTATTTTTTTATTTGACTTGTATTAAAGGGAATGAATTTTTCATACTTGATATAAGTTACTGTAATGATAGTCCAACGTTTAACAAAATAAAAGTCGGAAATATTGAAAAAAAAAATGCAAACTTTGATGTCGCATATCTCCTTAACTATTGATATTAAGTCATGATAGCTTGAACATTTTCGACTCATAATCAAGGCAGGAGTATAACCCTGCGAGGTTATTAATGTTTTCCAAATAACCCTGTATATATGTTGGTGGAATTACTCATAAAAAGGAAGTAGATATATACAATTAAAATAATCAATATTTTTTAAAAATGTCAATCTACGATGTTGCTGAATCAATGGATAAAATAGAAGAAATATAGCTCATCTTGAAAATGGGTTTATACCGCTTACGATGTACGTAAGTAAATACCCTATTAAATTTTGTCACAAAGACTACCATAAAAATAAGGAGTTTGAGAATTCGTATCATATTGAAAACACTTAAACGATTCAAACTTTTATTTATTACACAAAAAGTCACAGGACATGATTTTTAATAAATTGTAGTACTGTTCTTAAATTTATTGTCACTAAATGTTTCCATAATATTTCACACATTTATTGTTACACTGCTTCCGTTCAATATTCGCACGGTAGGAACTTCCTTTATACTATGTATTTATCACAGTCCACCCGTGAGCAACATATAAAGATATCCAAAATTTTCTATTGCTATTTCAGATAGGCTATATCTGTCTATTCTTAGGAAGCATTCGCTAAAACATAAGACCCCCTCTATTCTTATGATAATAACATCGTTTATATATTTTAATACAAAGTAGACGGGACATATTTATGTTCACGTTTCTATGCAAAATATTAAAACAACAAAAATTGATTCCAAAATTATTCAACAAGCTACCGGATAAAATAAAAAATGTAATGGGACAAAAAATATAAAAAAAACGGCATTATAAACAAACCATACTACCGGTGTACACTTTTGCCCTTGTATGAACCCTCAACATTATGTTTCATCTTGTGCTTCTTCTATATCCACTCCTGTCCCGTTCCACTTCACGTCACCATGAAGTCACCCGCCATTTCCACCCTGTGTCCATTTATATCATAATTAAACTCCTTGAGGCGTTTTACAAGTAACAAACATGTAATTTACAGGGGTTTTGCAAAGAGGTAAATAAAATAAAAAATAAATCACAAATAAAAAAACTCGCCAAATGTCATTTTTCCGCCCGCGAAATTTGAACTATGTTTATAATATACAACTATATACATTATATACTATATATTCTATAATATTATATATCCCTTCTATAATATCTTCTCTATATATATCAGATTAATATATCTATATATTTATATATTACTTTCATTGTATCTTAATTTCTGACCCAATTATATAATAAGCTACATTATTAACCTAATTTTTATTTTCCTATCCACTTCAATAATTCATGTATTATATATATATATATATAATAATATACCATATAAATATATATCGATAAATGGCTCTCTATCTGCCTCTCTCACCGTCTACTCATCTATCTCCTCTCTATACTCTCTCCTATCTACCATCCCCTCTCCTCTTCTCTCCTATAATACATTATATATAATTTATAGTATAATGTTTTAAACAAACACGATGTTATATAGTGGTTATAGTGGTTAAGACATGATTGTTAAGATGATCAATTAGCGGTTATATGTTATATTTAAATATCTATTATATGAAAAAAAAAAAGTGTTATAATAGTTGATTTTTAAAGAATCACGGCTGTTTAACGATGTATGGGTCAAATATTTGTGAACTTGTATTTTATAAGAGATAAAAATTAATATAAATAAGTTGTAAAATTTAAGCACGTGTCATAAATTTTCTTAAGTGTAAATACGCATCTCGCGTCAAAACACCTCATTCCTAGTTAGCACTAAAAACAGTAAATGTCTTAATATAATAAGAAAAACAAATATTGGGAGAACATCTTTAAATGGCGTTGGCGACGCCATAAACTCCAGTGTTCTCAATGTATATATTATAAATTTTATAATAATTATTGTATTGATACGAAATGTTGTGAAGATTTACAGCTAAAAGTTTTAGAAGACCATTGTGGCGCTAATTTTGTTGGCAGTTCAAAAACTACAGAAATTGCAGACAGATTTTAGAAAACTGCTGGCATCGGACACCGGGAGATTCGGGATCGATTTCCGATGAAGTCACAATACATCTAAGTAATTTTATCAAGCCTGGATATTAGTTACTGTGATGTGTTTCACTACATTAAATGGGCTTCATAGGTTAAAAATAAAATCAAAATAAATTTAAAAAAAAAAAAAACTGTCATTTATACATGTACAGGGTATAACAGAGCTACTCCACAATACATTACAGGTAGATTATTACCTAAATCATGAGTCGGAAATGTACAAACAACTATGTCCTAATATTAATAGTTATGTAGATAAGCAGTTTATAAGTTTTCATTAAATTTTCAATATTTTTAACTTATCTTCTGTAAAACGTTGGAATATCATAATTGTAAGTTTTATCTAATATTATAAATACAACCGCTTCAATACAAATCAAATGAAATTATAAAAACCTTGCAAAAAATATTTTTTCCAATTTCTGCAAATTTTTAATCAATTTATTCTAGAATATTTCATATTATAGCTCGACCACAATCAAAACACCATTCCCTTGCTTTGTCTGGTAAGAAGAAAGCGGGGGAAAGTTACCCGGCAAGTCCGTATTACAAGCCTCAATATGATATTTCAAATAAATATATATTTTTTAGTTTAAAAAAGGTTACTTACTTACTAGAAAAACTTCTTTTGGTTTAATTTTTTGCATCGTAACAACACACATATTTTTTACTAACATTCTTTTGAATGCGGTCTAGCTATAGTTACTTTAATGATAGTCCAATGTTTAAGAGAACATAATTTAGAAATATTGAAAAAAATGCAAATTTTGATGTCGCTTATCTCCGTAACTGTTAATATTAGAACATTATTATTTGAACATTTTCGACTCATAATTTAGGCAAAAATTTACCTTTAAGGTATTGTGGACTAGCTCTGTTACACCTGTTTAATGATCTACGCGATACAATTCTTTATAGTCGTATTTTCGATTTGTAACTCTTTTAATAACGGCCCTAGAGAAAAATAAAAACACGTGGTGATCCATTCCGTCGACCACATCACGATCTTATGAACGCACCCGAAAAGAGCGCGAGCAGTTACGCCGTTCGCGCCATTCTCTTCTCGGCCACAACATCGACGACAGCGCGCGCGCTACTTAGTAATCATTTAATTGAAACAATTGTAAACAAACCCAGTTCAAAACTTTTGACTATTTTTCTAATTCTGTGTCACCCTTGCACATCACTAGCATACATCTTGACATTTCTCACAACACTGAGGGAGTCGGATGATAGAGGTGGACTCCCGCATCAACCTTCTAAAATTGGAGGTCACACGCCTTAAGTCCTCGCTACACACTTTCACACACAGGCCGCGAATATATATTCTTACTTACATACTTATTAACTTACCACCACGCCATTTCCCCGTGGGGGTAGGCAGAGAGGATAGAGCGCCACACTCTTCTGTCCTGACATACAACTCTCGCCTCATCCACATTCATACATCTTCGCATGCAAGCTCGCCGGTTGTTGAGGCTTCTAACGGGACCATCTTCCAGTATCTGGTTAATCCGGTCATGCCACGTCTTCCGCGGTCGCCCTCTCTTTCTGGCGCCATCAACACTTGCTTTATATATCGTTCTTACCATTCTTTCTTCATTCATTCGCTCAACATGCCCAAACCATCTGAGCGACCCTTTTTTAATTCTATTAATTATGCTAAGATCAGCTTTACATTCGTTCCTAATGTCTGCATTCTTTACTCTATTATAAATTGATTTGTCACACATACGTCTGAGGGATCTCATCCCCACTGCATTCAATCTAATTTCGTTCCTCTTCTGCCAGCTCCAGTCTTCGCTTCCATATATATTCTTATAAATAAATAATTTATCAATTACTCCCACCTCGACTCCCTGGTCATCAGGCCGTACCAGTGACGTCAGATGTAGATTTAGATTTAGATTTAGATGTAGATTTACTTTTAACTCAAAAGACCGGAAAATTACATTTTTCGTCAACAAAACTAATCATCACATTTCCTTATTTACGTGTTTATATATTTTTTATTTCAACATTGTAGTATTGATATACTTGTAGGTACGTATTATGCAAAGCACATATTGTTTTTAATTCATTTTTAATGACTTGCCACAGAACTCGAGTCGAATTGCTAATTGTTTTTTTTTCATTCGTTGATTTGTTTTATTGCGTATATCTAGGTACAACTATGTCAGGATGACTAACGCTCTTCGAGTGTTTTCAAAACGAGCTAATTACATACTAAACCCGTGCTCCAGATAAATAGTGACATAAATCTGAGATCTTCCCACATCATTTCATATATGGAAAGTAGTGTTGAATACGTCGTATAATTGTTTATGAGGTCAAACATTTTTTTCTATTGAAATATGGCTACTTTTAATTTGCAAGAAAAACAGTATATTTTTTAAGAATGTTCATGGGTATATTACGCCATGTTTTTACGACCTTTCTGGCCCGACGTTTCGGTTCCATTCTGTCTATCATCATGGCTGATGGGTTGTCTGTAGTGTTGATCTTGTGGTTAAGTATTGGCTTGCAATACCGTGTTGAAATCAAGTGATGATGGACCCTGTATTGGACCCATTTTTACGATGGACCTTGCAGTAAGATCCGAAACATCGGCCAGAAAGGTCGTAAGAACACGGCATAACACCCCAGGAAACACAAGAATGATGAAGATTATATTTATGATTAAGATGGTGTGTAATCGTGGATTCAAAAGGCTTGGAGAAAAGGCAGATTGATTATTTGAAGCGTGGTATTGAACACGTTTGGTTGAGAGAAAAAAAACAGAAAATGCTTGTTTTTATGTCAAAAGACCTATAGGAAAAGAAATATCGTCATGAAAAGTAACAGACACAAAATTGATGTAGGTATATGGATAAGCTTGTCTCAAAAATTGAGACTCATATAAAGTTCAGTAATAGAATTTACCGTGGAGCGAGTTTGCATGCACTGTCTCTTCAGTCACTGGACTTTCAAGTCATTGGACACAAATATTAACTGGATCACTTTAATGTAATTCGCACCAATTGAGGGTTTGCTAGAAAGGTCCGCTCGTCTCTTGTAAAGCTTTGCATGCCGTTTTTTTTATTTATATATTTTTTTTATTATTTTTTTTTTTTATTTATTAGAGACACTAACAGCATAATGGGTACATGATACTTAGATAATAAACATTATAGTGAAGACTATGCCCATTATCCCAATTACAAGTGTCTTCGGCACGCTCTAGTAACATGTATTTTTGTAATTAATTATATATTACATGTAAATTTATGTATATTATATATTTTGTGTTTGAGTGTAGTGCGATTAGTATTTAATGAATGATTGATTTAATAGATCTATAGGTTCATGTCGTCGTTTAGAAAATGGATGTTGTGTATGAGTGAGTTTTTGAACGAAGATAAGGTGTCTGCAAGAATATCAGCATCAATGCTAACAATGCTAACCTAAGGTCAGCACAATACAAATTATATGTGCGACACAACCTTGTAATGGGAGAAAAGTAACCGACATTATTAGTGTGCTGACTTATTCTGAAGATCTCTTCTGTTTGTCACTCCATTCTATAGCAAGGATCAACAGTTTGCTATCTTTTCGTCCTGTAGGTGGTTATAGAAGACTTTCACCAGCTGTCAAAAATACGACTGACTAAGGAGTGATGACGCCGCTGTTTGTACAGGGGGGCATTTTTTTCTCGAATCTTCTCTTGTGTTCTATCAGTTTCCCGACCATTCCATAACATCCTGACTGTTTGGAAACCTTCGATTATGTGCATTTCTTTTCGATTTTAGAATCGAACATTGATCTGATGCGTGAAATCAAAGTATCCATGTTAGCGAACCCTGAAATATCGGACCAGAGGGTTGATCCTCATTTCGGAAGAGATTTTCTCATAGCGCAAGCACTTAGCTAAGAAAATTATGCATACATTAGAATAAAAATTATATCTCTCATTAAACTCAGTCGAAACCCGTCAAGAGTTCATTTAACCCAAGTCATGCATTGAAGATGTGTAATACGAATCGAAATAAAAAGATGCATCCGTTTGAGTGAAGATATCAAGTTCATTAAACCGGTTTCATTTTTAATAATCATTGCAAAAGAAGTTCGTTCCTTTTGGAGTCATCCTGTGTAAGTGCTAATTACTTAGATCTCGGTCGAATATGACGTATCATTATGATAGTTATGGACTGGTTACTGGCAAAGTATTGAAAATTGGAAATGTATTAATTTATTGGGTATTTCGTAAAATACCTACCATGAAAAATAATTGATAAATTATGACAATATTAAACATTTTTTATTAATAAATTAGAAAAGAAATACAGAAAAAATCAAATTAACGAAAAAATATTTTAAATGCCGCCGGGACTCGAATCACCTTCACGTATCTACCGCTAGAAGATGCCAGAAATTAATTAATTTCATTTTAATTTTTGGAAACATTTGAAACATTCCCGGATAGAATTGGAGGTCCGTGGTTCGAGTCCCGGCGGCATTTAAAATATTTTTTCGTTAATTTGATTTTTTCTGTACGTCTTTTCTAATTGATTAATGTTTAATAAATCACAGAACTTTGTTCGGAAATTGCAACTTCACAATAAGAATGTGTTTCCTTTAATATATGACAATATTTTTTGTCATAAAGTTGGAAACGAGATTATTGTAACCATTTAACTTTTAGAAACTTATAATTACCAATGATTTTCATTTTAATGTCCCGGCTCCTTTTTTAGTAACTACTTAATAAATATTTTTTCTTCTTTTTCCTACCTTCTTCATGTCAGTTTTGACATATATCAATACTACATGATATACTTAGTACCTGACTTAGATTATAATTCGATATTTTTGACCCTTTTTATAAAGTTTATCAAAAAACTGGAAAGGACCTAAAATAAATTTCTGTGGTTTATATGTACTTACAATCGTAAGTGTACTTTAGCGAAGGGAAAACCTATATTTCAAAATGAAAACTACAACGCGCATACGTTCACCAGTTTGAAGACTACAAAGAGTGTGGTGATACATTTGTAGTAGGTACCGAAACATTACACATTTCATCTACTTCAATATACTACTTGAAGTGAACTAATTGCAGTACTACAAAATTGTATTTCCTACAGTGATCTAAAAGAAGTCATTCTTGAAAAGTGTACTTTTACAAAATTTTCAAATCCAAAATTTTGAAATCTTCGGAAATCAATTTCCGAAGATTTCATCATTCGTTCATAAAATTTTCTCATCCATTTTAATCCAAACGCATTTTAAACACAAGTTCACAAAATACAATTTTAAATGTTATTTCAAAGTATTCAATATAACCAGTATAACCAATGATGTACAGAATTTTATTTGTTGCATATGAATTGTTGAAACAATTCAATAGGATACTAAGAAATTGTACCCATAACAAATCTTTTATCCTTGCCTGTAACGGGTATAAAAATGCAGATTCTTGGCACCACTGCGTAACGGTACCCGACCGTAGGAGCATTTATTCCACTTTTTACGCGAATATTATGTAAATGGGGACTAGGCAAGCCGCAGCCTTATCTATCGGGGTACCATTATACCAGCCTTGCCTTGGGGGAAGGGGCGAAGAACGATGCCATCAATACCGTTACGAGATATTATCGAATTAACTAAATAATACTCGTAATTTATTTTTTTGTCATGTGATCGCTGTGCACTTTTATAAATAAAAAAAATTGAGTTAAAAATATTATGCAGTTGGGAAAATTAAATCTTATCAAATTCTACCAAATTTTTTAAAAAATTTCCATACGTACTATCCTTTTTTACCTAAAATAATATTTGAACACACTAATTCACTTATTTTCATCTTGTCTCGGGGAAATTTTCTTTATTCTATTTTGAGTAGAAAATATTATTTACACTTTGGGTGAAATATCAACAATTGTGGAGATAAGCGACATCAAAGAAATATTTCTGGCCTATCTTCTTTAAAACTCTGGGGAATCAAGAATGTAACGTAAATATAACTTACTTTCAGGTTTTACAAAAGGTTGGTCAAAAATATTTAAAAAATGCAGACTTACTCCTTAACAATATTTCGAATTCCTGTGTAGCATTATTTCAAATTCAATACAATAATTGAAGTAGTAATTTATGATATAGCACAATCCTAGTTCGCATTGTTCAGAGGGATAAAAAAAACTAGGTAGATGTATACTTGTCTCTCTATTTTTTTTATTTAATTATATTGTACATAACGGTGTACATAACATATATCAAATATGACAAAAAACTTACCCACCTTTAAAAGAGAATTTAATTCTTCTCTTTAAATGTTGTATAAACACGGTTTCCATTATTCACAAGTAGATGTTTAATGAAAATGGTCATCAAAAAAGCCCCTCATTATTGAGCCCAGGATATTTAAACTTACTCGCCGGACAGACGTCACCATACGCTCACACACACACACATACACACACTCGCGTGTCGCTATCCGATGTGCTCTAATTACTTGTGCTCTTTCGTACCACAGTCTTAATAAATTATTATTTTTTACTGGGTTTTTTAAGCCTTTTTGCCTAATCTGTATCACATGTGTTTATTTACTTATCACAGGCTTTTATTAACTACCTTACTTATCACAGGTGGTAACTTAGATGGATAAAGTTTTATTTCTCATTTTAAAGCCTCTGTGGATAATATAATGCTCCGGGTTTGAGTTTATACGATAACTGATTATTGGACTTCGTTGACCTTGAAACCCATGCTTTCTGTACTTGTATGGTGCTTTTATACATCTGTAACCCGTCAAAAATGACGAGACCGTTTTTTAGCCGTGAATTTGAACGAAATTTACGGACGTTACACGAAGTTACGAGAATAGACAGGCAGACAGATGGACAGACAACGAAATTTTTATGTTTGATTAAATTTTTAACTGAACTTTTCATTCAATTATTCATGAAAAAATATTCTACATAGCACGTTATTCCTCTAATTATCGTAAAAAAAAATTAAATTATTTTATCCTTATCCGTCAATTTACCGTTAATAATGCAAATTACAAAATAAAAATCTTGATTTAACTTTATTTGTTTTGCAATTCAATCAAATTTAACGATACATTTCACTCATATATATCTGCTGTGGGAAGTTTACTCCACACACATTCAATCACTATTATTATCCTGCAGATAACTGACGAAACAACTAATAAATAAAAGTTCTTGATATATTTGGTGTAGGAGTGGGTTCCGTTACGCTAAAATGTTAACCGAGCGCGGACGATTTATGGGTTTATTGAAAATACTCCGAAGCACACAAAACCCGCTTCGAAATTCCAAACTCTCTCTCGGAGGAAGGTGTCCGTTATGTTATATTAAATAATAAATATCAATATTAAGATCCTGACGCATTAATCGGCTGAAATTTTATTCAGCCGCCATATTAAATCAAGAAATGAAGACGTTTTGACGCAACACAATATAAATATCATTTTGACTTCAGATTCCGCAGTGAAATGGATATAGGAAATACCGACTTTCGCATTTCGGTATAAATTTTAATCAGCGGCGTGGTGGCTGCTCGAGCGATCTTGGAGGCCCGGGATAAATTTCGAAATGTGTCGTTACTTCTTGGATCTTTTAACTGCTCAAATTTCACGGCTTTAATTAAAGACCTCTTTGTCACCCGAATTTATCTTTATATTTGATTTTGGTATACACAGAATATACCTTTTCTTATTTATGGCAAATCTTTCAACCTTTTTGCAATAAAAATAGCAAATTAGTAGGTACTTATCACTCTTTTCTGATAACTCTTACATCATTCGAAGCCTTATTGAATTACTGTTAAAGATTTTGTAACAGCTCCATTTTCTGGTGTATCTGGTCGTGTAAGGTTTTATTGTCATGTCCTATTTCTGGAATCAACACGCAGCTCATATCTCTTTCTTAAATTCCTGATTCTACATGATCAAGTGATGATCTAGATTTCTAAATATTTCTACTTATTTGTTTCTTCTTTCCTTTACATGGGATATATATTAGGTCCTTACATATGAAATTGGCGTTTAGTACGGGAGGAACATAAAGCCGATTTTTTTTATTATAATACATTTATTTAATCAAAGTATGTACCATTGCTATCTATGCACTTTTGCCATCTCATAGGTAGTTCATCGATCCCTTTACTAAATAAACCATTCGGACGGGAATCAATAAAATCTTTGAAGGCGGTTAGGACTACCCCATCGGAGTTTAATTTTTTCCTTTGCAAGAAGTTATCCAAATTTCGAAAAAAATGGTAATCTGTTGGGGCAAGGTCCGGAGAGTACGGTAGATGTCTTAGACATTCCAATTGAAGCTCCTCTAATTTGGTAGCCGTCTGTTGTGCAGTGTGTGGTCTGGCGTTATCATGAAGCAGCAGTGGCCTAGAGCGATTAACCAGCCTCGGTTGTTTAGCAGCTAGCTTTTCCATCATGGTTTGCAGTTGCTGACAAAAGACATCTGCCGTAATCGTCTGGCCAGATTTAAGAAAGCTGTAGTGAACGACACCAGCACTAGTCCACCAAACGCTCACAAGTAACTTTTTTGGAGTCAATTTTCGCTTGGGGCATGGTTTGGCTGGTTCGGCAGGGTTCACCCATTGCGATGAGCGCTTCCGATTATCGTACAGGATCCACTTTTCATCACAGGTAATGATTCGATTTAAAATCCCTTCATTATTGTGCCGGTTGAGTAATGCAACGCAGCAGTCAACGCGCGTTTGTTGATTTGCTTCACTCAATTCGTGAGGTACCCACCTTTCAAGTTTTTTCACCTTACCAATTTGCTTTAAGTGGATTAAAACAATTTTATCACTAACACCCCAGCCTGTAGCTAACTCGGATGTGGTTTGCGATGGATCCGCTTCCACAATAGCCTTCAATTCTTCATTATCAACTTTGGTCTCCGGCCGTCCACGGGGCTTGTTTTGCAGGTCGAAATTTCCAGAACGAAAACGTTGGAACCAAAAACGCACTGTGTTTTCTTTTGCGGCACCGTCGCCATACACATCATTAATCCTTCGAGCCGTTTCTGCAGCACTGGTGCCACGGTGGAACTCGTACTTGTAAATAACGCGATATTTCAAGTTTTTCATTTTGTAAACTGAGTGACGCAAAGAAAAAAACAATTGAGGAAAAAACAAATGAATTTTAATTTTCAAAACACAAATACATGAGTAAATAGCTGTATAAATTTGGATTTGGAATTCCTAACCAAAGAGAAGATATTTGAGATCAAATTTGCCAGTACGGCAAAACGCCAATTTCATATGTAAGCACCTAATATTACGGCGACCTCACTTCCATTGCATTCAGACAACTTTAATTATTTTCAGTTCCGTGGCTTATTAGCGATATAAGTAACTTTTGGTACATTGATTAGGTTAGTCATAAAATTAGGCATTCTTAAACACCTCGCAAGTACACATTAGCATGCATAGTCACTTAAGGACATAAAAAAATATATACAATAATGTTACAGTCCACAAGTTGTGCTTTTTTTTAAACTTGTAATAATTCATTATCCTTTTTACCTCACTCATTCGAGTATAACTACTTAATCTTTGGAATAATCTTTAAAAAAATTAACAACGACGCCACTGTTTTCAAAACTCAATTTCATTGTTCATTGTCTAAACTGGTAGGATTTATTGCACACACCTATGAATTGTTTTGTCGCCCATAAAGCATTTAAAAAACCACATAAATTGTAAATAAATATTTGGACATTATTTTTTACAGTTGCACATATCGAATTTAATTAAATAACGATATTTTATGCTATATATTTTTTTAATGAATTAGCAGTGTTATTTCGCTAGTTTAAAAATATTTTGTTTATTTTATTAATTTAGGTTGCAAGCTGAATAAATTGATTTAAAGTGAGCCTGCCTTGGTCTTTGAATTTGTCATCCACCAAGCCTGTCTATGAAACGAAAGCTTAAATACAAACAAAATAAATGATAACGCAACTTTGAAGCATTTGAGATGTGGATTTGCAGACGGAAAAAAAAATAAACATGATATTTGATGATTCGGATGACGAAAGGAAAAATAATTCTTAAAACGTTTAAAATCTGAAAGCTTTTACTGCAAGCTTAATACTACCTCAAATATATGGTAAGATACCTAGACAAGTATCAGATCTTGCATTGCATAGTCCAGAAAAATGATGTATGGAGAAAGGAAAATTTTGTGGCTGAAAAACCTAAGATAATAATGGCTTAATAAAGTCAAGTCAGTGATAAAAGTCATGAAGGCATGAAAAGGCATGAAAAGAAATGAAAATGAAGCCCCTTCAGATTGTTATTCTGGTTTTAAAAATTATCATAATATCAGTAAAGTAAATAAAATTATAATCAAAAATATCACCCCTGCAATGCCGAGGAACATGAGCATAGAGATAGCTGTTTACAAGTACAATTAAAATTCAAATATCTAGGGCTGTTTATTAACAGTTTATCATGAAATTTAACAGGGAAATGTCACTATTTTTTTAAATCTATTTCAGGATTAAAAGTTGATCTTAAAAACTTATCAATTAAAAAGTACATTTAAAATTCAAATCAATGCATTATTTTCTAATTAAAAAATAGCATTTTATACATATATCAATTAAGTGCTGTGTCATCTTGACAGAGCACTTACCTAACTTGTGAGAGGTATCGGAATCGATACTCGGTAACTCCAAAATATTTTTGATGCCAAAAAATATTCCAAAAAGTGATAGCTTTACACAGTGAAAATATAACACAGTACAAAAGTTCGAGTTTATATAAAAAAAAAAATTAAAAAATGAAGTCATTTTAGTGTATTAGTTTTTGCGGAACCCCCTGAATAAGTTTATTTTATGCTAAAAATACGAACCTCCTTGTTAGATGAAATTAATATTCGAAACATATTTAGAAAAATCCGCATTTTTTCCGCTGCAAACGCGGCCAAAACCAAACTCGTTAATTAATTAATTGATCGCGAGTATAACCATTACCATTATGACGAAAAATTTTAATACAAATGTGACACCATAATAAAATAAATCTCAATATGTCGTTTTAACCTCATAAATCGTAATGAACAGCAACGAATGGTAAAGCCGGAAACCCCCAAAAATATTAATAATATAACTACCGTAAACTGACCTCGTCGCGACACGAAATATTATTATATGCATGTCAACATAATAAATATTTTGTGTACCAGTGGTATTACAAATTAACATACTTAAAATATTAATACTAATAACTGTGAGCCGTCAAAAATGACGGTACTTTTACATGTCGGTTCCTAAAGAATAAGTATTTTTTTATTTTATTTTAAAAAATTTCGTTCTTCGAAAAAACATTTTCGTAAAAAAAAATTCGAAAAAAATATATACGGACGTTACACGAAGTTACGGGGACAGACGAACAGACAGACAACGATATTATTATAATTGGGATAGAAGTGATTTCACTACGTTGTTCACTGACTTTATCTTACTCTTTATACTGACCTGTTAAAAATAATTCAATGGCAAACTTCACATTCATAATTAATGGATTAATTAAAACAAAGCTAAAAATTGCTACGTCATTTTTTTATAATCTCAATTTCTGTGTATTTCGTAAGGATTAGACTCAAATTTCCTTCGAAATGTAGGTGTGTTTCCATTTTGTTTTGATAAATGCTTTTTATCTGATTAATGCAAATAATATATATTTAGAATTGGAACGTTAATGCTATTGTACTTAGCAGGCGCGTGCAGTGGGAACATTGAAGCATGACTTTTTTGTAAACGTATATTTTGGAAGAAAATAGAAATCAAATATTTATGATACAGATTTGTGTGAGATATTAAAATAAAAATGCTATGATAACAATTATGATAGAAATATTATGAAATGTAAGCTGTATTCCGATTTTTCTCCAAATAATTGGGTACGTAAAAGTACGAACGATGTTTTCACTGCACGCCCCTGGTACTTAGGTAGTTAAATATTATTTAATAACTGTTGGTTTTTAAAGTTAAAATCAATCTGCTTCTCTTAAAGTTTTAATACATTATTAAGTGTAAGAGGTGAATCTTTAATCGATATGAAAGAATTAATTAATTAAATAACTTTGTACTGACCACTTGTAGTAACTCTACGTCTACCGGTTTCGATACCACTGTCCGTCATGACGGACGCATACTTACCAGTTAGTAGAGTACTCCAAGTGGTCAGGTTATTTAATTAATAAATTATCATATCCAAATACAAAGTTAACGCTATAAACATCAAAGATATGAAAGAAGACTATTATGAGAGAATCAGAAAAAGTTACGCTAATTTTGACCATCGAATCCATTTCACTATTTGCGGTAAAATTTCTTTTAAAATAAAATCTCTGATATTATCGAATCACTAATATTTTAGATAGCCTATTATATCATGCGAAGTTTATGAAATTTTATCCGATAATAATCCAACAGAAAAATTCAGGAAAAACATATATTTTTTTATTATTTATTTGCTAAACGATCCAGATACTTATGACCTTTCGAGTTAAGTGATATTTGAAAGGCTTTCTTCTTGGTTTCCATCTAAAGATAATAATTTGATAAGAGCGTGATTTTAAATGTTGACCTGATCTCAATAAAATTATAATTTGAGATAAAACAAAATTACATTGAATGTAAAATAATTTTGATAACGTTTCATTATCAATTTATTTGTTTCATAAAAGTATTTATGTCTTTTTTTAACTTTAAAAATTAAAATATTTAATTTTAATTTTTTTTGTGATTTTGCTCTCTTCTTAAGCCTTAAAGATGAGATTATTTTTATAATTGTTTCTAACATTACTAAAAAATTTTGAAGTGAACTATAAAATTTATTGCACATGAGTGTAGGTAAAATTCTTCCAGATATATATTACGTTATTTATGTCTGTAGCATTTGTCCCGGGCGGTAACACTGAAGCATGTGATGCTTTGTTGTTTCTATTGTTGTAACTCGAGTTCTAATGAACCAATTCTGAATCAAATTGAAATCATAATATACACAGCGAAATGCAAATCACAATACAATATAAATTAATAATAATAAACTATTTTATATGGAAAAGTAGATATGGAAATGGAAGTCTGGGTGTTAGGAAATGGAAGCCATGTACAGGCCGTAAGCCCTGTCATTGGCTGTCTTAAGTGATCACTTTACACAATGTAGCGTACACCGATTACACCCATGATCGTCTACCACATTTTTCAAATTCGGAATGTTGTTTATACGGTATTTAGGTACCACAATTCTCTTTGTTCAATACAAACTAAGCTATCGCCGTCTATGGTTGAGATTTGTCATTCTCATGAAACATTATATTTTCCTTTATATTTTCTTTGTCTCTGTGAGGTAATATATTTTAATTAAAGATTTATAATACATCTTGATTAATTACAATCTCTTCTGGGGACAAAATTCCAGTAATTGTGTATTTAAAAAAATATTGTGGATTTATGTAGTGATGAAAATCATAAACCATTTCGAGATGAAAATAATATTGCATTTTGAGATGTAAATCATAATAAATATTATTATGTGATAAAAATCATAAAATATTATACTCGAAAATTATAAGACAAATTAATAGAGGTTTTATTTAGAAGGGAGTGCTTGGTATATCTCTTTTTTTTCTCATAGAAGATTGAAAAATTTCCCGTAGGTTATTATAACTAAATTTTGCAAATAGGTTTTTGATCCTGTCCTGAAAATTCAAAATGAAGAACATAAAGTGATATTGCGTAATCATATTCCTTTCTCACAATCCAAGAGCATGTTTTATTTAAAATATTCATGTAAACAAGAAAGATAGTCCTTTTGCGGCCACTCACGCAGCAAGCCCACGCGAACTTTAACTTTTTGTTTAAGTTTCCACTCGCAACAAGTTGCACGTTAAAGAGATCTGTAATATCGATATTTAAACAAAGGTCCCGTTACCGCGGGACTCGAGTATCCTTGCTCGGATCAGGTCCACTCCTTGGGTCGAGAGTAGGGATTCTGTGTCGAGACAACCCGGGAATTTATTCCCGGGAATTCAAAGATTTTTTGCTGTCTCGAGTCCCGGGAATTTAAAAATTAATAACCCGGGACTCGAGACTTTCCGATTCAATTTTATTCAATACATCCTACATTTATATTTTAAAAATAAAATCTGCTTCTTAGAGTATATACAATACTCTAAGATCTGCTTAGTCGAGAACAAGCCATACCCATACAGAGCAGGTAGCAAGCGGTTCGTCAAGATACTCGATTGTCGGCACTCGGCAGAGAGATTATATTGTCTTTGTAATAAAAGCTTTCGTCGTTATTTGTAAAATATCACTTAAACAACAAAAAAAATTCATGTACGTATTTACCCTTGATTTTTTCGGCAAAATGTTTCTTTGTACGATGCACGTGCTACTCGTATTTCTAGAATAATTTAAAAGAATTCTCCTTGGGTTGATTTATTTGTTGAAATAATCAGTTTATATTTTGACTTTAGCCAGATACGTTCTTCTCCTACTTACGGATTCCGTCGTTGTATATTCTGAACTGCGGATTTCGAACTTATAATTTTTTGAACTTAAATTGGAAATGTTAGTATTTATTTACTTTATTTATTTATTTATCGTTTACAGTACGTAGAGAATCTTGTTTATTATTTAATTATAGCATAACCAGGAACAGGCTATGTGATTCATCATTAAACGCCTTGGTGTTTTTAAAAACATATTTTTCCTTACAAAAGTAAAGGTTTTAACTTCATATTGATATAAATATTTCGATTAAAAAAATTGTAATAAATTAAATTTAAATAAATATCGAATAAAGTGTTTTTAAATCGTTTCAATAAATTTTCACCTATCGTACCTATAACAAATAATATAAGTCAATTAAAGTAAAGAAGTTAATTTTTTAACATTTTTTTTTCACGATTTAAACGAAAAATAATCAAAGTCTCGTGTCCCGGGAATTCCCGGGACTTTAAAAATTTGGGTCTCGAGTCCCGGGAATCGAAAAAACCCGAGACTTCAGAATCCCTAGTCGAGAGGTCCGCAACTTGTTTATTTATGTCCATTTCGAGTGGGGGCTGGACCAGGTCAGCTGGCGACCAAACCCTGACTTATGTCATTTGAATTCATGAAGTGGAACTTAAACTGCATACTCAACACTTTCAGGGACAAATTATGAATGAGGTAAATAACACGTAGAGCGTAGATTTTATTCTTAATTTATTATCACGAATAACGGTATATTAATTTAAGATTATTTAAGGCGATCGTCCAGCAGAGTGAGCAAATTTCACCATTTTTTCTCACATCTTCACGTGCGTTTTTTATCATATTTTTGTAGGGAAATATCTGATTATAAAATTTATTCATGAGGTTAAATATATTTTAAATACGAATATCTTGGTAAAATGTCACAAAATAAATTATATAATTGATTAATAAATTACCAAACCTTCGATGTTTTAAAAATGAAGAAAACTGCTCCACTTTGTGGGCCTTTTACAATTATTGCAAAATCTGTTAATTTGTTTACTTATAATTTATGTTTTAAAAAATTCTGTTTTTTTAAAATATTTTATTTTTCGTGGGTTTTTTCAACTCTTTTTACATGGTTGACACCTTTTTTACTTGACTAGTCAAAAGAATTGATATTATAATTTTATAATAAAAACAAAAAAAACAAAATCTTTGTCGATATTCCTAATTTTAGATATTTAATCAAGGCGCAACGTATTTATGACACAATACGTAGTGCCTTAATTAAATAGCTAAAAATTTGCTCACTGCTGGACGATCGCCTAAAGGTGATTTTTAAAAAATTGTAACAAAAGCAGAAATTATTTAGTAATGATATTTTGTACATTTAAAGATACATATTAAAAGGATCTGCACAGAGCCTTTTGTAAGAAAATATTATTAAATGGATGAGATACAGCCATTGTCCCAGACTGTCTGAGAAAAACTCCTACTCGAATTAAGACTCCATTGAAATAATAAAAAATAATAAAAAACGACATGGGTGCTTGATAGAAGAATATCGATTTTCTTAACAATTTTTTTTTAAGAAAATCGATATTCGATTTTGACATGTACACATGATAGCATGGACATTTTTTAGATTCAGCCAATGGTCGTATATTTATATACTGATTTTTTTGAAAAAATTACTCATTTTTCATTTTTTTCAAGAATCTTCAAGTTTACGAACGGCCAACACACATAACATCTGCACAGGATTGTCGTATATGAATCCCGTTTTATCTATGGCAAAAATATACAGAGATGCACAAGCAAATTCTGGATTTGTTTTAACTATTCTGAAGTGAGGGACAAAACATTTTTTTAATTATTTTATTAACGCCCTAGAGGGCTTTTACATACAGATAGATAAAATGTTCATTAATAGAATATATAGTTTAAAAAAAATAATAATAAAATGTAAAAATAATAATAACATAAAGTGGAAAGAATATACTTTAAATACAGATACAAATATATAAAGATAAATATAATATTAAGTAAAAAGTAAGTATATAACAAAAGGAAAACATAATATGTATAATAGAAATTCAAAAACAAAAAAAGTTATAATATATAGAGTGAAAAGCATTAGCACAAGTGTAAGTCATAATATAATTATAAATTTACATACAGTTAGTTATCTCACTCAACCAACAATCAAAACAAATACAAATCAAATTCGTCATCAAATGATAATTCTACATGTTTGAGTAGTTATTTTATTTTAATAGTATAATCGTTTAGTCTACCAGATAATCTGTTGACTTTTCTCACTACAGTCGTTGAGTCGGTCATAATAATGACATTTTAACAGCTCGTTAACCAGTGTTTGAACAGCTAAAAATAAGTAAATATATTCGTTGTCAATAATCGCGATTGGTGATTTGTCAAACACTTATTGCGCCTCATTTCTTAAACAATACTCTATATTCTATATATATTTTCTTATATTCTATACATTTTTGTGAACAAATAAAAATAAATAAACATTTTATATATAAGTAGAGTATCGAAGATATTCCAGAGTAACATAAAAAAATAGATTGATTTATCCTATCGCCATATATCACGTATTATTCAAAGGTTATTAAGACTCATTGCGTAGTATAAAGTTGAAAACATAGTAATATCATAGATGCATCCTTTACCCAAGATTACATGTGTAGGGTATAAATGCAAAGGCAGCAATATCTAAAAAAAATAATAAATGTTTACAATGCAGGCATCGAGGATTACTAATTTAAGATACAATGAATTCTAAGTTATGTTTCTATCCCTTCCAAAATCATGTTTCCTATAAATATATAGGTCATATTTCTTATAAAATCTCGAATTCAGAACGTTATATATTAGTAAACCTCGATGGCTGCATTCAATTTATTTTTAGATATTGCTATCTTTGCTTTTATACCCCACATATATTATATATTAAGCATTTATTTGTAGATTTGAATATGTGGTTACTACGGCGAAATTTATACCGCTGTATCCCGACCACACCCAAGTATTTATTTAGGTTTTTCTATGTATCTTCCTAATTAATAAATTTAATTTGTTTTGATTAATATTGAAATTCGCTATATGAGATTTATGTAAAAATGAGATAAAAGCTTATTATTCTATTAACTTGTTATTCTTAAGTTATTTGATTTTAATGAATATGGTTAAAAATAATAATAATAATGGAGATAACTATTATGTAACTATGATAACTATTATAACTGTTATGTAATTCTTATTATATTATGTTTTCTTAAGCTTCTGCTTTGTTATGTACTTGCTTTTTACTGTTTAGTTTTTTTTTTCTTAAAAAATAGAAATGCGAACACGGAATACGTGTCACATACATATTCTTACTATTTTCAAACTAAACTAAACGCTTGTGCCATGAAAATAGGACTAACTTGCATGGAGTGAGGTTCGAACCCGCGACCTTTGGATCACAAAGCGAGAGTCCTAACTACAAGACCAACAAGCTACTCAGTTTACTATTATATTTATCTTTATATATTTTTATTTGTATTTAAAGTATTTGATTTTCACTTTATCATTATTATTTTTTTATTTAAACTATCCATTATATTTACACTTTACTTATTTGTTTGTAAAAGCCCTGTAGGGCCTTAATAAATAAATAAAAATAAAATAAATATATATATTACCATTAGTTCAGCCTTCAGTAAAATATAATAACGGAGGTATCACCTGAAAAGAAGGCATCTAACTTGGAAAGGGAATATATGAATTGATTATAACTCACATACTCATAAAGCGTTCATTAAGTATAATCCGGTTAAATATGTATCGGCTGCCTTGTGTGGGCGAGTGGTCAAAACCCCCGCCTTCGACAACTACATATTATGGTCAGGGACTCGAATCCCGCTAACAGAACTATTCAAGTTAGTCCTGTTTTTATATACGATAAAATCAAAAAGTGGATAGCATTTAACCATTAATGTACCGTTCCGGCGATGGTGTTGTATATTACATAAACACCATCGTTGCGTTCGCCGATTATTTATGCTTTATGTGGCCGCTTCGCAGCCAATGAAGGTCGTGGCCAGTACTTTTACTAAACTTATTTTCCAATGTTGAAAATATTTTTTATCCATTAAGTACTATGGCAAAGAACTGCGAGCGCCCTGACGTAGATTCGTGTTATCAATAAATAAAGTGGTTTATGTCTCGGCTTTGTTAAGTTATAAAAAAAAAAGGCTAATCGGCGATTTGTACCCGCCCTCTCAGCATTCTGATTTCAGAATTTATTTTATTTATTAATTTGGCGTTAACTTTGTGGAATGACATGAAAATTTATATTTAAATGAAATACTTGTATAAGATTTTTTGGGATGAAAACTTGTATAAACTTTTTTGGATAAAAGCAGAGTGTACGAAATCTAAAAATAAGAATTAAAGAACACCATCGCGGTCCTGTTAGAAATTATTTTTCCGAATTTGCAAACTATATAATAAACACTAACCACCAGTTCGATTCACATACCCTTAAATTATTACACCCAGTTAAACGCAAAGGCCAAATAATGCATAATCTTGAATATTTAGAAATTAAAAAAAATTTAATTCTTGAAAATTTTTAATTAATAATATAATATTCAAAAACTCCGTACCCCTCCTCTCTTTATTTTCATTACATCAAGCTCCTCTCCTGGCTACCCCCTTCCCCCACCCACCTCTACCAGTATCCACTTAGGTTATTTTGGTTTATATTCTCATCTGTAGATGAGAACATCTGTAGTTCTCGAAACTAGTCGTATAACATCAAAAAGTGGTCTTATATAATTATGTTATTTATATACAAGTTCAGAACCTATCATTTCGACAACGACCAGTAAACGCATTGATATTAACGTATTTATATTAAACGTAAAACATGCATGTTACTCGCGTTTGTTTAACAAAGTAGTCAATGATTATAAGGTTGTCGTGATAATATTTATTTATTTATTTAGAGTATTCACAAGTTCATACTACAATAAATCAAAGAAACATCTTGAAATATCCTATTGGAGCTCAATTATGAACGACTCAATATATCAATGTCATTTCAGATCTTAACGCTAATCTAAACAATTATATAAAAAATAAAATAAGCGAAAAGTGAAATAAACAAAGTATGACAACAGCAATAAAAAAAGTATGAAAACAGTAATAAAAGCAATAAATCAAGAGAAAAGTGTAATAAACAAATTATAAAAACAATTTTTAAATTAGTCTTTAAAACAACAGTTTTTAGAACAAAACTCTCCCAAACATCGCATTCATAATAATACTTGAGTTCGCATTGAAAATATCAATACTTGTGCGGTTCGTTAGCTCGTTACAGGACCTACTCGCTCGTAAAATTAAGGAGTTCCTGGGAGAATTGATAAAGGATGCGACTGTCGTGTTGAATACATAGGGATCCTGATGCTAATCTTTTCCAGTAGATAATGACAGTTGATTTTGCCAGAGATTAATTTTACTAAGAACATTATGTCGGAGTATTCTCTTCTAATTTTTAATGGATGTATTTGATGATTCAAATGTCTTCTACTCAAGAACTTTAAGAGTATAATTAATATAGTAGTTTTACTTAAAAAATATAAATATTGCAGTTATGACAAGAACCGTAATGCACTTAAGAAACGCACTAAGATGCGACGGATACATCCAACTTGATTTTATACACGCCGCCAAGGATCTTGCAACATCAAAAGTAATTTTCTGTTTGAAAAAGTAACATAAACAATATTTTTAAGCCGGAAAGTCGGCTTGTATTAACGCGGTACATATTGGTCCTTCTTGTATCTGGAGTGTTTTTAAATAAATTAACACTTCGGTTTCCGTTAGCTGCAGTGATGAATGGATCCCGTTCCACAAATAAATCTCAGCTGCACAGTTAAGGAATGTCGCCTCGCGAAAAAGCCAATCGTTATCCGGAGAGGCGAAAAAAATTGTACCTGCATTTTAAGAATAAGTAAACAACCGTTTTTCCTCATACACATGCAACTACCCGCCTACTACCGTCTTGGCTGAGAGAAAAATAAACGCGTGGTAAGCGCGAAACTTCGTCCAGAAACACCAAGTAGTGCAAAGTTGTCTGCTACAATGTAGAATATTATAATATATTAAAATCCGAATAATATAATAATATTTTACTGATGTTTTCCAGCTCCCAACCAATATTTGTCTTGGTATAAACTCGCCTAATCTGATAGCGATAATATCAAAATTATTGTCAGTAAATGACATAAATATATGATTAATTTCCCTTTCTTAGCATTACCTCATTTATAACTTGCAAAATGGCACAAATCGCTATTTGAGGGCGGATTGCCTTATTTTAAGAAGAAGAAGATTTGACTGATGCATAATTATCCGTCGTTTTTTTTATTTTATTTGACTTTTAATTGACATTAGTCATACACATACACATATATGCTGTCCCACCCCGAGAAATGGTGGATAGCTGCTGAGTCATTTCGCGATTTCAATTATCTTTTCGGCGAAGGACATGCGGAGAGGTTTGTTCGCTTGTAAATGCTAGATTTTGCCGATTTTTTATGACCAGGCCTTTCTGGCGGCTGTGGAAGGGGACGAAAGTAGGACCACTGGGACCCTGGACACTCGACGCTCTTCAGCCGAAGAATGGACCATCTTCCAAGTAAATGGGAAGCAGTAATTGACGATGGTGGTAACCATGCTCTCAAATGATAATTGTGCGTAGTATGTTTAGAGTTTATATACCTTTTTTTAAATATATGTTTACGTACAACTCATGTTTCAATATATTAACTTTACGCCAGTAAAAAATGAGCATTAGCTGGAAGGATCCAGTGAAATGTAAATTTTGAGGTGATATAGAAAATTTATTTAATCATAGACGCTACAGTAATTAGCTTTATATTGTGTATAATAAGGCAAGCGCCTCAAGTATAAACATTCTTTACCTCTTTTCTAGAGTATTGAATATGTAATACATTGTAGTTAAATTCTTACTATTTTTCAAATTAAGTTGAGCTTTCTTTCGATTACGCAAAAGATAATGATGTTGACACATTCATTTAAACGATAAGGGAAATACTCGTACAAGAGACATAGTTATGGCAGAGATTCTGTGAAATTTGTTTTAAATCCAAATGTCATCGCACACAGATCATTAAATATGAATAGATCTGCTAAATCGGAGCCTGAAAAGGTTCTACGAATGCTTTGAATATTCCGGACACCAATGGATAAAAGTTACAGCATTGCGTTTTGATATTTAACAATATACCTACTCTTATATAGATCAAATTAAATATGGAATTGAAAAAATATTTAATGAGTGCAATTAGTAGGTTACTCAGTATACTGTTATGAAATCGTGTATTCTGTATTCAATTCACTACAAAGGACGGAAGAAAGGAATAAACTTTTATGTATGTTTTACTATCTCATCTAGACAGCTTTAGTTTATTTAAATCTATATTTATAAGTATCTTGTAAAAAAAGTAACCCATAAAAACCAAGTTTTTATTATACTCCCTTTCTTTGTAAAATATAACAACAATTAAAGAAGAATTAAAACATATAACATAACACTAAACTTACAGTAATTTAATATATTTCTAAAATGTCAGATGTTTTGAACTTTGATAAGACACTTCATGCTTTGAAGATTAAATTCTAAAAACATTTGTCAGTCAATTTAGATTTTCGACATTCGTAGTGAAGTACCTATTATGTATAGCGACGGAGTAATTCAAATTTAGAAAATATTCCGCGACGTTATCGGTTTTCTAATTATTCCAATTTGAAAAAACCAATAAAATTTATAAAAATCCGAAATTATACTATAATTATTGATTTTTTTAACGAAAATTTGATAGATCTTCTTGAGCGTCGCCACGAGTCTACTTTCCAAGTTTCAGCTCGATTAGATTACGGAAAAAGGGTCAAAAATCGATCCAAAGTTTTTTTTGACGGCAAGCCGGCAAGCAAACAAGCAGACACCATGAGTTAATATAAAGAAAGTAATTAGGTAGACATTTACAAATAAATATTCATAGTTAACATATATTCTCATTACTTTTATATATTCATTAAATGTTTCAGTCATTCTATATGACGAGCCAATATAACAAGCGCAGCCATTTACCAGCCAGCCAGTTTAGAATATTTATGAGTATTAATTATGTCTCACTTTTAAATAATTTTCAAATGTTTCCTTATGTATAAGATAATTTGCAGATTTTTTGGCAATCATTGATCGTGAAAATTTGGCCAAGCAGGTCGGGTACATAATTCAAATTGCCAAAAAAAAATTAAATATTTTTGTGGTCTGGGGCGACCACACTAAAATGCATTCCCGTGTGAACGGTTCACACACACCGTCTTCATTAAAAACAGTAATAAATAATACAATTAGATAATTGATAAACAATAAACGTAATAAATATAAATTTTATTCAATGGAGTGCGGGCAGTGAGCCATGAAGAAACAAACCTTGGTACGATACGCAAGGCCATGAGATTTAGTCTAATGAATACCTTCATTTATTAGTTTCCTTTCTGGTTAGTAAACTTTTTCCTTCTTCTTCCATTCTCACAGGACTCGAAAGTTGCCTATCTCTTAGAGGTCCAACTTAAGGTCTTTCCTTCAATCTTGATTATTTTGGGTTAGATAAGAGTGCTTAGAACGTATTACAGGACTTCTCTAATCTGGCTGCAGATCCTACCAGTGGCAATCTTCTTGCATTTCTTCTTGCATATTTTAATCAGGTATCTGTTGTGTAATACCATTCCTTCAAGTTCTTTATCCTTCCCCTTTCTCCGGTTAGATTATCACTTACTGGGCCATTAATTTTGCACAATATTTTATTTTCCATGTCGTAAAACATGGTTTTCTGCGTGAGTGATTGACCCGACTGAAAGTGAGTGACCCAGCTTCATTCTTACATCTGTTGTTATAATCAACCTTATATATTTGACATATTTTAATATATTTAATTTAAATGTACAGCAAGCAACAACCCCGATGACAGCGATTTTCGTAAAACGAAAAAATAAAACTTTCCCGATGCTATTTATTTACCACTGTTGCGGTACTCATCCAAACCAATCCCGTGCATCTATTAGAGACAACTGTCGCAGTTTTGTTTACGTTTACGTTAGTAAATAGCTGCGCCCGTAAATAAACGGGAATAAAAGAAGCCATGCTAGGAAGATAGACACACGAAGCCAGTCGGGTCTCTACCAAAGCATCTGGAAGACCTGCGCTGCGTGCCAATCATTTTTTTTTCTTATTTTACTTACTTACTTCACTTGCTCTCGGAGCATAAACGTACAATCCTTACTACAATATGGTATTATTGGATGGGAAGGGTCATACTCTTCTAAAATGAATCCCATAAGAATAATCCAAAGACTAATTATTAAAATAATTTTGATTAAATCCCAAAGATTCAGAACAGAAACATTATTTAACACGTTTAAAGTTAATACAGTTGACATAATTTATAAGAAATATTATATATTACAAATATTTAAGAAAATATAACTAATAATTTACAAATGTGTTACTCAACCAGATATGAAAATAAAATTAAAAAAAAAAATTTAGTACCACATATTTTCAAAATAGTTTTCTACATAGAGGTACACTCAACATTAATAACTTACCCACTAAATGAAAAACTATTGAAAATTACAATAAATTCAAGTCCCACTTCAATAATACGCAATAAATGTTGCCACATATTTTATATACTTACATATAATTTTCATATTTTATATACCTATAATTCTCATTGTTTGTTAACATAGATTTTACAACAATATCTTATACTACTTACCTACTTTAAATTTAATATAGGAATTCCTTTGTAATTCAAAATTTTGTTTTATTAATGTAATTCTTTCCTTTGTAATGATTATCCCTTATCATACACAAGAACCTTGATTATTTTTGGTGAGGTATAACATATATAATAACTTGATTATTAATATCTATTAGTTATCATTGTGTAAAAAAATCATATGTTTTTTTCTATTAAATAAAAAATATATATCTCTTCCGTTAACTACTAATGAAGCTTGTGCTAATCTTCCTTGTTCTTTGTGACTATTTTCTGTTTCCCCAACAAGTGCCTACTCAATAATTTAATTAAAGGCTTTAATTTTTATATAAAGAATTAAAATAAATTTATAAAAATAATATGTTACTATTTAAAAAGAAATTTACCTTAATATTTAAATAATTTAATACAATTTCGTGGAACTTAACATCCAACAAATCCATTAACCTGAAGTACATTTCCCGTGAACTTTTAACGGGATTCTTAAACATCGATGTGTTTAATTATTTTCAACTGAATGGCAGGGTTTCCCATTTTTTGTAGAATAAATTTGAATTGAAAATTAGCAAAAAGAAGCATTTCATAAAAACATCAGCGACTGATTTATTACATGAATTATTACGAAGCATCACAAGTCTTCAACGAGGTAAATATATGATCATACAAACAAACAAAATGGACGATGGCGGGATGTAGAGTGTATTTTTTATAGAAAATCCCTCCGAATACACTAATCGACTGTGATTTATCACTACCAAATCCATCCATCCATACCAAGTACTGTCTCTTTGACTGCCGATTCTCTCACTAAGACATTACACTAAAATAATTCTTAAGCGTCTGGAAGTAATTGAGATGTGGACTTACTGACGACTTCTAAAAATAAGCTGAATTAATATACTCACTAAGCTAATGTTACATTTTTTGCAGCTATGAAAGAAAAAGAAATGCTTTAAACAATATCCAAAAACAGCAAATTTTTTTTAAATTTTTGAACAAACCTACTTTCATTCATAACAAGTCTTAAGTTTTTCTTCTTCATTCTTCATAACTTCATTCACAAAGTTAAATTATTGTTGTTCTCAACGTTGGTTATTGAAATGTGTTTGTGGTGTTATAATTAAAATGTAAAAAAGAATGTTTTAATAAAAACATATTTCATTGTGAAATTGCAACTTAAGAATGCAGTATCAAATTTATTATTTAAGATATACAGAAAACATACTATTTATTGAAAAAATATTTGGTTACCAGGTAGATACGATTTCGGAACTTTTTCTTAATAGGGAAAGCGATAACAATTTTGCCACAGTAACCATAATTTTTTTTTTCGATAGATAGTTTATTTACTGATTCATCCAATTTCCTTTAAATATGAAAGTAGATAAAGTTCAGAAAAAGTAACATCCTACAAATTTTTTAAGACAACTTTTTAAAAAATAATTTTAGCTTCAAAATTTTTAATGTGATGGAATTAAATTAGTTGTTCGATATCCCATTTGTTTAATCTTTTAAATACCACGAGCGAGTTTACACGTAGAGCTTTCATTGTCATGCCTAACCATGAGCGTGATTGTACTCACTTTTCGAGCTTGCAGGGTCAGGGTAACACAATTTTCAATGTCATATATTTAAATTTGAAATCATTCTACTATTTGTAGACAATAGTTTTTATTTATTTCTACATCCGTAACGCATACCCCCACTACGTGGCGCCTCCCTTATTAAGTACAGTGGATAATATATGATGTTAATTTTAACATTATATATTCTTTATTTTTATTACATATAAAAATAACAAATACAAAGGAGAAACATACAAATACAAACAATGTAATATGACATTTTTAAGACCCTACCAAGCCACTTTTTGTGGCTTGTTGGTAGTGATCGATTTGCTCATCTCAAGTAGCCACTCTCTTAATTTGCCCTTATTACATGAATATTCGCATTTAAGTTCTGGCGGAAGTAAATTAAAAATTCTAGGAACTATATATTCGAGCGTTCTACTGCCATATTTGTTACTTATTCTAGGTATGATTAATCCCTCATTAAAGGTGAAACGCGTATTATGCTTATGTATGAGGGGAGCTTTGAGTTGACTACTACTATATTGTTCTAAAATTATGCAAAACCACAAAATTCCTCGGAATGGCAGTGTATTTATAGAGCTATAAAGTAGTCTTTTATTTTCTCTTTGAGTAAAGATATCAATCGGTAAAAAATTTTTAATGATGGAATACTGAAGGCCTATATTTTTGTTATTTTAATGTTAGTTTTCGTTGAGTGTCCCCACGATATGATTCCATAACTCAATATAGATTCGACCAATGAGAAATATATAATTTTTATGTGTGCTTTTGGGCAATATAAAAGATAACTTATAAAAAGTACTAACAAGAGTCCGCAATCGGTCACAAAGTTTAAGTATTTGACAACTCCCCGTTTTCCATTTATTTTACTCCGTGATCCCATCACGTTTCCAGTATCGCAGTAATCTCGAGCAGTTCGCAGAGATTGAAAATCTGCAATGACCGTCATTATTTATTTTTCGCTCTGTTTGTCTTGCGCGCCGTCAGCCGTGAGCTGGCGCCCAAATATTAAATAATCGCCATCATTCGCAGAGTAAATATGGAGATTCCTTGGAGACGGAGGCGGACCAATGACCTCTGGTCGAGGTGCGCGCGCATCTTATCTCATCCCCCGAGCCCGACAAGCCTCCGAGCCGACAGGAAATCGAGAAGTTCCATTATTTATGCATAACAACGCGACTACCTTTAATTTAATTGCGAGAGTTGATACATTTTTAAGTTAATCGAACACATTGAGGATAAGGCTTTCATCGGGGTCTCCGATAAGGAATTCTTAAGAATATAGTTGGATATGTAATGAATACTGTAATTCTGATATCGTTTTCAACATTATCAATCAATCGATTTATTCGCATAATGAGTAGCAATGAATCTTTTTATATCGTAATGAATATAAAATATCTATTGCCAATACAGTTTTTCATTTGTTAATCACTAATCTCGGATTTTTTGTATGGTGTTTCGTAGGGTCGATAAAGTAACCGCATTGGTAGATTGCGAATCACCAATTCCTACTGTAACATAGCTACCTGTACACCTAAGCTAACTACCTAACTATAAAGTTTAATAATATAAGTTTTACGAAAAGCCCAAAGCTTGAGACTAAGCTACCGAATTAAGCTTTATTATGACTTTTGTGACTTTTAAGCACACACTTTATGCTTTAAGCTTCTAGATGAAAACTTGAGTCGAACTTAGAACTTTGGAAGTATATTTACATGAAAGCTAATATTATTTTTTTTTGTTAAGAATTTATTTTTTCAAAATTGGCCAGTCGTGATCTATCTAGTGGTTAGGAAAATTCCCCCTCCGTTGTGTTCATAGCTATCCAAAATTCTTTTGATATGTGGTGAGATTCGTATTCTTATTAACGCGACTAGACTAATATAGAACGAATTCTTACCTAACTATGGAAGTAACACACGCACGAAACTAATCCGTACTCGTGATTAACATAAGGTATTTATTTACTAAAGATGATAGAACGCCTAACCGTAATCGACACGAAATCCACGTATAATCTTCGAACACTTATAGACGAAATGCCAGAGACATAAAACATATTTCCGAAATTACTTTGGCCCTTCTAGAAACCGTTCCAGAATTCTACAGTTTCGCCTATACGAGAGATAGCCGATATCGTCCACGTCCTGAGTCGGCCTAAAAGCCAACTATATGCGGCGTAGCTGAGGAATAAACGCTAGTAGCAAAACTTCCTTACATAGTACAGTCATAACTATAATACCACCGTGTTTAAAATACTGAAATATAAAACAATACAATCGTTGCCAAGTTAACGGCATACGCTAAAGATTCCGCCCGCCTTGATTATCAATACCTCATAATAGCAGCTTAGAACAGTGTTAGCACAACCACACGCGGTACCCATTTACGACAGATTTACAAGATATAATAGCATACGTTATATTCAAAACACAAGTAAGAAACCTACCGATAGCGCGTCCCACGTTGTCCGATCTGCTCAATCTGTTCATAGTACATAGTGGGGAAGACAAACATATTTTCATAACAACTAGGCGCAACAGAGGCTCAGGGCAAGCTTTGTCTGACATTATCGCAGCCCGAGATTCTAAGGGAATGGAAGATACAGATTTGTAAGTGAAATTTAAGAAGTGTCTAACCACTTCTGTTCAAACGTGGATTCTAGATGCCCCCCCCCCCTGTAGGGGGGAGGGGGATGCGGCCCCAGAGCATCGCCGCATCCGGTGGTTAACTCCTGTTTAGACATAACCTCCCACACTAAGCTGCAGACCAAGATCAAGCCGAGACTCTATTGCTCCTGCTGGAATCCTCCGAAGTCCTCGCTTTCCGGCGACAAACATATCAGGAAGAAATCCCGCGTCTGATATTAAGGTTTGTATATTGTCCCCGTTGATGTGATTGATCCCACCGTGTAGTCTTATTGACTAGAGATATTAAATGATGGTAAAACAGCATGATTATTACAGTTGATTGTGTAATTCCTGATATGTTTCTCGCTGGCCGGGAAGGGAGAACCCCGAAGGTCTCTGTATACAGCAAGTTAGAAAAGGTGGTGAATGATGAGAATGATGGTGTTAATAATGCCATCGCGCTCCTGAATGCGGTCCCGATCATAAAAGTTGATTGTTAAACTGCTGACAGATCTCGTTCATTAAAGCGGTCCCGAGCATAAGTATTGATTGTCGAACTGCTACCTGCATCTTATAATTTCTCGTTCATGAGGAACGTCCTATCTCGTCCTTGAGTACGGAGTTATTACATTCACATACATTCATAACCAGAGCCCGAGCTCGTCGCACCAAGGGGACTGAAAAGACGTGAGAGGTTCTTCCCCTTGGATCTTTGAGGGTCGCCGCTCCAGGACCTTCAGACTATCCTGTAATTCTTGGCTTTAAAACCCTGTATTAACCGGGTAGATACAGTTAAGATAATCCTACCTAGTCCCAAATCCAAGATGTCTCCCACTCTAAACAGTCTCCATAGCCGAGAACGCGCGCTCCGACATTCGACCCTGTCTTGCCATGCGAGTAGATCTCTCTTCGTCTTCATCATAATCGAAATTCAGCCTCTCCAGATCACGAGGCGTAAAAGACGCAACGGCCTCTCGCCCCCCGACCAGAGGAGACGAACTCCCCATTCGGTTCTCGTTCATTATCCCATTTATAATCCCCGCGTGCCTAACCTTAAGAGTCTAGCGCCGTTAATAAGATCTCATTATGCTACGTTGGAAGTTAATATTGCACAACCGGACGAAATGTCCACTTCCCGCGATCCTATTCAATTTGTAAAACGCAATAATATGTATTTATATATGTTAGTAAAACGTTTGAAATGCAGAATGCACGTATGATGACCTCGCTTCTATCCTAAAGATAATTAAGGTATAATCCCGACGTTACGTCCCGACATCAGTACTAATTTGTTTCCGCGTCCGTTACCGTCGGGCTCTGAACCCACGTAATGAAATGAATAGTGATTATGTAACCATGACAAATTATGTAGCACGAACATTCCATTCAATACACATAAGAAAACATCAGGAATAAATAATATTAAAGGTTCTTATCTTATTTCTGTCGTTGGTCTGCTTCTGAGATGGCATCCTGATCCGAAATCATATTGCGGGTTCTCTCCAAAATTGAGTAATTACCAGCGCCTGTGTAGCCCTTCACTTCCCTTGTATATATATTTTAATATCAACGCCTGTAAAACTGTGTTAGATCCTAGAAACAAAAAGACTATTCCCTCTATGCCGAGCACATACAGAACATAAACCCCTTCAATCTAGTTCATCCACGGTTATGCGAAAGGCGAAAGAATAGTAATAGTAAAAGGTCCTTAACTGACAGAAGTTGAAGTTCTCTGCAAACTGTCCATATCCTCTAGTAGCGCCTGTGTTTTCCAATAACAACCTTCCAGTCATGTATTTAACATAACGTCCTCCTTGTGTGTATGTGTGCTTCAATATCTGTCATCCAGTTAATGATTCCCAAAAAAGTGTTTTCCTTGTATATATATTTCAATATCAGCACCCGTAAAACTGTATAGGATCCTAGAAACAAAAGACCATTCCCTCTACGCCGAGCACATGCAGGACATAAACCCCTTCAAACTAGTTCATCTACGCCGTATAGTGATATCACAAGCGGACATAAACAATACAATTACAAGTATGCTTGCGTCCTCCCCCAACCTCGGTGGAAATATTCGCATTCGTATTCACCAAATAGTAGGCGTGACATTCGTATTCGTGAAGGTAGTATTCGTTACATCAAGGTAATTATATTTACAAGTATATTCAAGTTCCCCCACCTTGGTGGAAATATTCGCATTCGTATTCACCGAATAGTAGGCCTGATATTCGTATTCGTGAAAGTAGTATTCGTTGCATCACTCTCAATAATAAAATCATATAGATAAATAATTACGGTAACTCATAAAAATATGATATTACTTATATTAAACGAATAAAACAAAACAATCTGTCATACAAGTAAATAACGCGATTACGGAAGACCGAAGGTTAACTACCCCTGAACAAACCGCGAACTGCCCACAATAATGAAAATGTTCTAGAAAACATTTCAAATATCTAATATTGAATGAATAAAAACAATGTCATATGAACAACTATCACGGCTACGGAAGACCGAAGGTTAACTACCCCTGATCTAACCGCAAACGACGCACAATAATGGAATATGTTGTAGAAAACATATCAAATATCTAATATTGAATGAATAAAAACAATGTCATATGAATAACTATCACGGCTACGGAAGACCGAAGGTTAACTACCCCTGATCTAACCCTTCTCCCTAAATACGTACGTCTGACAATCACTATAACATGAAACCATGTAATATTAAAAAGGCGTAGCAATATATCGAAAGATAATTATTATTACAGTCATGTTTGAGTTCGCTAGATGGCGGTAGTATAACAATTTTTATTCATACGCCAGGCCGACCTGTAAATAATTTTGAGACAAGAATTTCTCTCTTATATTCGAAGCAAAATAAATTTTAGCGCAAACCATATTGCACAAACGTTAAAAATTCGACACCGTAAACATTCTCCGCAATTTTATCAAGTAAAACGCTATTCTAAATAACTAATAATATCTTAATTTTATTTATTTTCATACTGTTCCAAATCTCCTTTTAAATCCGGAATAATAAATATTAAACGCGACCCCGTTTGCCTTTAGTTTAAATAAATATTGAATAACGATACATCCCAATATTAATCAATGTATAGCAATGCATACGAGAGCCAAGAGAATAATAATAAATCTCCTATCTGCCTCCCCAATTTCAATATATTGTGCAATATATGTCGAATTCAAAGTATAATTATTGGAGAAATTGAACCATTTTAGATTCCCAAGTAAAATCGTCCGATCTCCCGTGCGCTATAACACCCCACCTGGAAGAACCTTTCGCACGGTCCGAACCTGTCCAGACAAGCAATCGCGACACCAAATACACACAACTACTCCGAATCTCAATTACTCCCTAAATAATACAGCCCGATAGTAAAAATAATTAACCGTAATAGAAAATATAAATGTGTTCTCCAGCTGAAGACCGCATTGCACGCTACCCACGTAATACAACAATTATTATACTGCTACTAGGCAAATCATATAGAAATCCGTGTATTCAGTCGGCAGCACAGATAATACAAAAATTCCTTTGCATATTTGAAAATTACATAAGTATTATGAAAGAACGCCGGCTGGATTATCACAGCCGCAAAATTACGAATTATCATATATTAAATCTGATGCGCGCACAGCAATACAAGGTTCTGAATATAATACACATATAAAAGGCAATAGAAATAATTAATATTGGAAAGGCTTATCTGTTTTCACAAGTGTTCACTGTTCCAAATCTCCTTTGAATTATTTAAACCTCTGGCTTTTTCCTCGGTCCTGTTAATTTGTCTTCCTTCGACAACGCCTTCGGCCGACCTCAAAGCTGAAAACTCAAGTGCCGCTCTCCAATTGTATCGCTAAAAACTAGTCCCTATCGCTCGCCATTTTTGATTCCAACTTCCGTGTAAAAGTCAAAGTCCAACATCTCAGGACGCGTTTCATTGGCTAACGGCCGCGTCTTGTGATTCGTCCGATTCAGTTAAATTAAAGGTAAAGCACGCGTCACACGCGCGGCATACCTCTACGTTTCACGAACAAATAAAGCTTGTCCGCACCTACTTACTCGGCAAACATATAATCACAGAATATTTAACGGGTTGTGAAGCTTCTCTTTATTATAAACTTTAGCAGATAGATATTTTCGTATAATTTTTCAGCAATGTCTATTTGAATAGGCCAATATCGTTACAGCCTATTATTCTTTTAACTTGTTATTCTTAAGTGGTTTGATTTTAATGAATATGGTTAATAATAATAATAATAATAATAATAATGGAGTTAACTATTATGTAACTACTTTTAACTATTATAACTGTTATGTAATTTGTATTATATTATGTTTTCTTAAGCTTCTGCTTTGTTATGTACTTGCTTTTTACTTTTTAGTTTTTATATTTTTTTTCTTAAAAAATAGAGATGCGAACACGTAATCATCCGTATTCTGAAAATAACAATGTCTGGATCTTTAAGATCTTTATCCCAACACTTAATAGACGATAATAAAAATTAAAAATGTCCAGAGCGGATTTTGTAATTCTACGGCTCAAATACACTGTATTGAAAGATGATATAAATAAGATTATTTCTTACAAACGTATTCATTTCTTCATCCACAGCGTCCTGATGAAATATTCGGCGTTACCGCGTATTCAAATCTTCCCATCTTGACATTTGACAGTCTTTAAGATCTTTATTCCAACACTTAATAGACGATAATAAAAATTAAAAATAAACGAGACAGCTTTACGTCGGTGTTTGTTTCTGTAAGTTTCTACATGAGATAGATATAGAGGGAGGGAGAAAGATGTAAATTGTTATCTGCCAAATGTCAAGATGGGAAGATTTGAATCGCGGTAAAGCCGAATATTTCATCAGGACGCTGTGGATGAAGAAATGAATACGTTTGTAAGAAACAATCTTACTTATATCATCTTTTAATACAGTGTATTTGAGCCATAGAATTACAAAATCCGCTCTGGACATTTTTAATTTTTATTATCGTCTATTAAGTGTTGGGATAAAGACCTTAAAGATCCAGACATTGTTATTTTCAGAATCGGGCCGAGTATGTGTCACATCAATATTCTTACTATTTTCAAACTAAACTCAACGCTTGTTCCACGAAAATAGGACTAACTTGCTGGTATGGAGTGAGGTTCGAACCCGCGACCTTTGGATCACGAAGCGAGAGTCCTTACCTCAATACCAACAAGCTACTATTAATTTATATTTATTTATTTTTATTTGCATTTAAAGTATTTAATTTTCACTTTATCATTATTATTTGTATATGTTATTATTTTTTTATTTAAACTATCCATTATATTTACACTTTACTTATTTGTTTGTAAAAGCCCTGTAGGGCCTTAATAAATTAATAAAATGTAATTAATAAAATATATATATTAACATTAGTTCAGCCTTCAGTAAAATATAATAACAGAGGTATCACCTGAAAAAGAAGACATCTGACTTGGAAAGGAAATATACGAATTGATTATAACTCACATACTCATAAAGCGTTCATTAAGTATAATCCGGTTAAATATGTATCGGCTGGCTCGTGTGGGCGAGTGGTCAAAACCCCCGCCTTCGACAACTACATATGGTCAGGGACTCGAATCCCGCTAACAGAACTATTCAAGTTAGTCCTGTTTTTATATACGATACAATCAAAAAGTATTTAACCATTTATATACCGTTCCGGTGATGGTGTTCTATATTACATATACACCATCGTTGCGTTCGCCGATTGTGTGGCCGCTTCGCAGCCAATGAAGTACTTTCATTAAACTTATTTTCCAATATTGAAAATATTTTTATCCATTAAGTACTATGGCAAAGAACTGCGAGAGCTCTGACGTAGATTCGTGTTTTCAATAAATAAAGTGGTTCATGTCTTGGCTTTGTTAAGTTATAAAAAAATGGCTAATCGGCGATTTGTACCCGCCCTCAGCATTCTGATTTCAGAATTTATTTTATTTATTGATTTGGCGTTAACTTTGTGGAATGACATGAAAATTTATATTTAAATGAAATACTTGTATAAGATTTTTTGGGATGAAAACTTGTATAAACTTTTTTAGATAAAAGTAGAGTGTACGAAATCTAAAAATAAGAATTAAAGAACACCATCGCGGTCTAGTTAACAATTATTTTTCCGAATTTGCAAACCATATAATAAATACTAACCCCCAGTTCGATTCACACACGCTTAAATTATTATACCCAGTTAAATATAAAGGCCAAATAATAAATAATCTTGAAAATTTAGAAATTAAAAAAAAATTAATTCTTGAAAATTTTTAATTAATAATATAAAATTCAAAAACTCCGTACCCCTCCTCTCTTTGTTTCCATTAAATTAAGCTCCTCTCCTGGCTACCCCCTTCCCCCACCCACCTCTACCAGTATTCACTTAGGTTATTTTAGTTTATATTCTCATCTGTGATGAGAACATCTGTAGTTCTCGAAACTAGTCGTGTATAACATAAACTCAAAAAGTGGTCTTATATAATTATGTTATTTATATATAAGTTCAGAACCTATATAATATATTAAACGAATTTATATTAAACGTAAAACATGCATGTTACTCGCGTTCGTTAAACAAAATAGTCAATGATTATAAGGTTGTCGTGATAATATTTATTTATTTATTTAGAGTATTCACAAGTTCATACTACAATAAATCAAAGAAACGTCTTGAAATATCCTACTGGAGCTCAATTATGAACGACTCAATATATCAATGTAATTTCAGATCTTAACGCTAATCTAACCAATTATATAAAAAAATAAAAATAAGCGAAAAGTGAAATAAACAAAGTATAAAAACAATTTTTAAATTAGTCTTTAAAACAACAGTTTTTAGAACAACACTCTCCCAAACATCGCATTCTTAATAATACTTGAGTTCGCATTGAAAATTTCAATACTTGTGCGGTTCGTAAGCTCGTTACATGACCTACTCGCTCGTAAAATTAAGGAGTTCCTGGGAGAATTGAGAAAGGATGCGACTGTCGTGTTGAATACTTAGGGATCCTGATGCTAATCTTTTCCAGTAGATAATGACAGTTGATTTTTCCAGAGATTAATTTTACCAAGAACATTATGTCGGAGTATTCTCTTCTAATTTTTAATGGATGTATTTGATGATTCAAATGTCTTCTACTCAAGAACTTTAAGAGAATAATTAATATAGTAATTTAACTTAAAAAATATAAATATTGCAGTTATGACAAGAACCGTAATGCACTTAAGAAACGCACTAAGATAAGACGGATTTATCCAACTTGATTTTATATGCGCCGCCAAGGATCTTGTCACATCAAATGTAATTTTCTGTTTGAAAAAGTAACATATTTTTAAGTGCGGAAAGTCGTCTTGTATTATCGCGGTACATATTGGTCCTTCTTATATCTGGAGTGTTTTTAAATAAATTAACACTTCGGTTTCCGTTAGCTGCAGTGATGAATGGATCCCGTTCCACAAATAAATCTCAGCTGCACAGTTAAGGAATGTCGCCTCGCGAAAAAGCCAATCGTTATCCGGAGAGGCGAAAAAAATTGTACCTGCATTTTAAGAATAAGTAAACAACCATTTTTCCTCAAGTACACGCAACTACCCGCCTACTACCGTCTTGGCCAACAGAAAAATAAACGCATAGTAAGCGCGAAACTTCGTCCAGAAACACCAAGTAGTGCAAAGTTGTCTGCTACAATGTACAGAATATTATAATATATTAAAATCCGAATAATATAATAATATTTGACTGGTGCATAATTATCCGTCGTTTTTTATTTTATTTAATTTTACTTTTCATTGACATTTGTCATACACATACACATATATACATACATCCCAACTCGCAACAACAGACATTCACCTACTTTTCATCTCCCCTTTTGTAAGACCAACTCAAAACAAAACTCCTTTATGCACAGATCCACAAATTCATTTAACACAATCTATCACCACATTGACATTTTCAACTCAACGATAAGAAACATAAAACAAACAATATCTACACAACCGCACCCAAACTAATTCGTACAATATATCTTCCCTTCTACTTCCGTCCCACATTCTCCTCCACCCTCTCCACTCGCTGTTAATTTTATTTTTTTTAAATAGAGATGCGAATACGTGTCACATCAATATTCTTACTATTTTCAAACTAAGCTAAATGCTTGTGCTATGGAAATAAGACTAACTTGCTGGTCTGGAGTGAGGTTCGAACCGGCGACCTTTGGATCACGAGGCGAGTGTCCTAACCACAAGACCAACAAGTACTCTATATTCACTCTATATTACTATATTCAGTGGAAAATTTGTAACTGGCATAATTTTAAAACCATTATTTTATATTTGTTAAGATGTTGATTTGCTCTTTATTTTCCCCAAAATAAAATCAATAAATAAATATATGCTGTTCCACCCCGAGAAATGGTGGATAGCTGCTGAGTCATTTCGCGATTTCAATTATCTTTTCGGCGAAGGACATGTGGAGAGGTTTGTTCGCTTGTAAATGCTAGATTTGATATTTGAATAGATAGATGCTGATTTTTTGTGACCAGGCCTTTCTGGCGGCTATGGAAGGGGACGAAAGTAGGACCACTAGCACCCTGGACACTAGACGCTCTTCAGCCGAGGAATGGACCGTCTTCCAAGCAAATGGTGGGTAATATATATTTTTCATACACATTGCCGCTTTGTACTTTATATTTTTAATTTCTGTACTCATGTTTTGGTGCTATTCCTGATACTTTTAATAATTTGCTACTTGTAACTTATATTGTTTAATGTATGTTCTTTTTAATTTTATGATATATTTTTTTATGTAAAAGCCTATACGCATTGCTGCTCGTTAACTACTCTATATTTTTAATTTTTATACGCATGACTTGGTGCTATTCCTGAAACTTCATATTTCGCTACTTATAACTTATATTGTTTAATGTATGTTCTTTTTAATTTTATGTTATATTTTTAGGTAAAAGCCTATACACATTGCCGCTATTTACTTTATATTTTTAACTTTTATACTCATGTTTTGGTGCTATACATATATTGTTTAATGTATGTGCTTTTTGAAATTTATTTTATACTCTTTATGTAAAAGCCTAATG
>JADDOH010002076.1:0-78380 GCA_016648135.1 Agrypnia vestita | reverse complement strand
TTGAAGAATATTGTGTAAAATTTTCAAGACGAAATATTAAAAAATACGGCAATGGCAGCAATTATTCGGACGTGTCTCGGAAAAAAGTAGAATTGCGGTGTCCATCATAACTTGGTGCTAGATCATATGAAATCAAAAAATCAAAGTTCATTCGTTAGATAATAGGTTTTCCCAGGTAACGCTGGGAGGGTTTTTTGAAATTTCAATTTTTCAATTTTTTGGAACACTTTGAAGGGAAAAACGCGATTTTTTGTTAAAAATATCGACTTATTTGTTATTAAAAAATAAAAATTAATAACTAATTTGAAAAAAAGCTCGACAGCGTTACCTCTTAAATTATGTACAGAAATAGTATTCAAAATTTCAAAAGGATCGGTGCAGTAGTTTTGAAGTTATGATGGACACCGACTTTGAAAACGTGAGATGTGGGGAAGACGATTTAAAGTTTTGCACACTGTAAAATTCAAAATAAAACTCAACACTTATTTTATACTTACACATAATCGTCGATGCCATGTTCACACGGCAAAGAGCTTTCATCATCAGCATCTGTTTGTCCTTGTCTACGCAAAACTCTTCCAATACAATAGCACGTCCGGTAGTCCTCAGGTGAGCGCGTCTCTCAGCTGCCCGAGCAGGTATAGAAAATCAGTCTGAGTATCGCTCAAATGTTCATAATTTTAAAAAATTAAAAATAAAATGCAAAAAAAAAAAGTTAAAAACCTTACCCCCCCCCCTTAATGATAAAATAAATTGTAAATAATATTCAGACTAACGCAAATCAATATATTATACAATTTTAGGAATAAGTTCCAGTTCTACGAGTTTTTACATAATACGTAATATGCTTTATATGATAAATAATTAATAAAAATAATGTCTTTATGATAGAATGAATTGTAAATAATATAAAATAATAATAAAAAAATAGCGTAAATCAATAAATTCGATTTAGGTAAGTTCCTGATAAGTTAATGATTAGAAAGTTTTACATAATAGGTACACAAAACACTTTTTATATTAGTGTATATTATAGATATCTCACAGAGACGAAACTGTATTAATTATGGGAAAGTAGGTATAGAAGTCATTTGGGTGTAACAGGACTTATGACCTGTCTTTTTATGGTTGGCTTAAGTGATCACTTTACACAATTGTAACATTCGCCATTTCCACCCATGATAGAATATACCATGCTTATTCATTTTTTTGGAAGTTGTATATATGTTCAAATTGCGTGAAGCTTTCATATATGAGTTGTAAGCGCCTTTTCCATGCGGCCTGTACAAAGCCATTTTCATTCCCCTAAATCCCCACAGATGTCGCTAATGAGAAAATCTACAATTGATTTACGGAATTTTGGGAGCAATATACTTTATTGTGTGTAATGAAATTCATCCGAATACTTGCATTACACTAGGATACGCCAGGAAATATTATTTCCAATTTTTGTTAAATTCCTTTTTTACCAGTGTTTACAATTCAGAATATTTTGAGTTTGTTCAAATCTTTCAGAACAGTGCTGGATTTATGTCACAGAGACATTATTAATCAATTAGTGTATATTATAGATATCTCACAGAGACGAAACTGTATTAATTATGGGAAAGTTTTTATAAATAAATAATACATTAAAAATAAAAAATGTCTTAATGATTTTTCACGAGATAAACCCCTGTATTCAGGGGTAGATAAAATAGAATGGAATGGGTAAAATCACCTTGTCAGTAATTTAATTAATTTGTTTTTAAATTTCACACGACTTTTTTATGAAAAAAATTGCAACTTCACAATAAGAATGTGTTCTTCTTGCTTTCTACTTTATTGAACTCATTAATTGCAAATCTGTCAGACTTAAAAACGTCAAAATTGGCGGCATTGCGATGTTGTACATAACTGTCACGATGCAGAAATAGCAATATTGCGTAGTTCGGAATACGGGCGATAGGCATAGATTATTTGCATTTTAAATAGTTTAGGTGACATCACTAGCTGCGAAATCTATGCATACTAACTAGTCCATCATAAAAGACCACAGACGTCTCTAGCTTAGCTCCATTCAAATAAATGAAAGATTCTCTGATTTGGAACATACATAAAACTTTCAAAAATTTGATAACGTGTGGATGTACATTGGTTAAATTAAATTGCTCGTGCTTCCCCGGCGTCTTATTTCCTGTTACGCATTTCCGTCCTTTTTCATGAAATCACTCCCACAGATTGCAGGAAAGCGAGATGAAAGATGCTACACATCAAAGAAATGCAAACTTTGATATCGCATAACTCCGTAACTAATGATATAAGGTCATGGTTGCTTGAACATTTTCGACTCTTAATCAAGGCAGGAATCCACCTAAGGTATAGTGAATTAGCTTAGTTACACTCTGTATAAAATCGTTACCTTTTTTAGAATTGCTTATCTTACGCGATTCTGTCCAGCTAAATAATTTAACTACGCGATGACCCGAGCGGAGAACCGTACTTCGGTAGACCTTGAGTCACACATAACAGTCGCTCCTTGTGACATAACAGCGCCTCCAAGACGTGACCGGATTCTGAATGTCACAGAGGGTCACACGAAGACGAAGAGGTGGTTCTCTGTCAGATTACAATACCGAATTCGTCACTCCGTGACGTCATGGGCGCGCCTTCCAAGTCGTGGGCGAGAATTTCACAAATTTTGAATCAAATCGTTCATTCTTTAAATGCGATTCGGTGCGTAAAATACAATAAATAATATTGACTTCAAATATGAAGACATCTCGTGCGCATTGTAGCGGTAGTGCGTGTAGCGGGAAGCAGCATGTAGCGGGATTGCGAGACTGTCAAAAATGTATTCACTTGAAATTAGTGTTCCAGTAATATAAATAATGTATCGTCGACCATCTTGAATCGAGTTCCAATCATAAAGATGCCTGTTTATTGAATTACGATTTTAAGTGTGTTTTAGAATTTCATGTTATTGTCGATGTTTTTGCAAGAACCACGTAGGGGAGAACGGGGTAATGAGAGCGGTCGGGTAATAAGAGCGATGGTGATTCAACGAAAAGTAGACACGTTCGCGCGATCGTAAACACTCGGCCGCTTCCGTCAACTATCGAGAAACTTCACCTGACGAACACGAGTCGGTAGTGCCATGCGTTAAGTCACGAGGGACGGTTGTGTGATTTTCGATCCACGCTTATAAAAAACTGCTGATAGCGAGCGCCAAGGCAAGCATGAAATTATATTCTTATTTTATTGTGTTTATGCTTATTACATCTCTAGATTAATTTAATAACAAGTCCAATTGGTTAAATTGTGATTGAAAGTATAATTACATATTTATATCATTACTTTTCAAAATGGTGGTCAGCGGGTAATGGTAGCCTAGCATGGCTTAATGCAATTTGTGACGATGAGTCAGAATATTCAGAAGTGGAAGCTTTATTTGCAATTTGTTTAGACACGGGAAGAAGTGGGGAGATGTGGTACCGATGCAGAAGTTGCGGAAACTAGGCCCATAAAGAATGTACTGGTAGTGATACTTCACATACTTATATTTGTGTTTTTTGTTTGAATCCGTAAAAATTTGGGTCCTTTATTTTTCTTTAACAATTTCATCTTTATTTATTTGTTTTGGTTACAAAGTTGATTTTTTATACATGGTTTTACAAAAATAGTTCTACGTATTAATAACTAATATTTAATTTAAATTATTTTTAGTTAAATTTTTTGGAGAGTAAATGTTATGGCTCAAATTTCCCATATAAGCGTTAAATGGGCTCTCATTACCCGCATGTGTCGGGTAATGGGAGCGACTGACTTTTTTTGTAAAATCGTTATTGTACCTTCATACATGACTGTGATTGATTATAAATGTGATTAAAATACACAACATCCATTTTCTAAACGACGACATGAACCTATAGATCCATTAAATACTAATCGCACTACACTCAAACACAAATATATAATATACATAAATGTACATGTGAAATGTAATTAATTACAAAAATACATGTTACTAGAGCGTGCCGAAGACACTTGTAATTGGGATAATGGGCATAGTCTTCACTATAATGTTTATTATCTGAGTGTCATGTACCCATTATCCTGTCAGTGTCTCTAATAAATAAAAAAATAAAAAAATAAAGTTGGATAATCAATGTAGGAGTTCCGAACTTAAATTTATAAGAATGTTAACAAATGTGGTTTTATTACAAATTTCCCATAGTAGGCTCCCATTACCCTGTTCTCCCCTAATTGTCAGTTATTCGTTTTCAAAATAGAAAATACATTCATTAATTTGACATTCAATGTGGCTGTCAAAGTTGTATAGTTTCGAAACTTTTGAATACGGAACAGTTTTAGGGCGAAAATCGATAAAACATGAAAGTTGATAGGCACTTGGACCTTTTTTTGGAAATGTGCACGTTTTTTGATTCGTCAAAAACAAATATTTATAATTAAACCCCATTAAAGAGTTATCAGTTATATTTATCATCTCCCTAGACATCGTAATATGGTATTAATACACATTTTTAACCAATATGTAAATATCTCTTATCACAATCACGCCAAAGAAGTATAACTTCTACCGTGCGTACATGAGAACACGCTCCCCTTTGACTTATTAAACCGAAAAAAAAATCTATATACTAAAAGTTACTTTGATGAGTTTTATCGTTTTGCAGAAAATAAGACAAAAATGCAAAAAAAAAAATGCAAACTTTGATGTCACATATATCTATAACTATTGAGATTATCGCACGGTTGCTGGAACATTTTCGATGCATAATCTAGGTAGGAACCGACCTGTAAAGCATTGTGGACTTGCTCTGTTACACCTGTATAATACATATACCTACAGTATATCTCATAGCAAGTATTAAAGCCTTTTTCATGCCATATAGAATAGAAAATATTCTTTAAGGTACCTACTGATACATATGCTCATTAGCATGCTCAAAACTAGCATGCTCTAACAACTGTACACACTTTCTCGTTATTACCATGCTTATTTTATGCATGCTCATGAATGAACATGCTCAAAACTAACAATCAAACAAACGGGCTTATTACTGGTATGCTCTTTTCATAAAATAGAGAAATATAATTTTCATAAATTACGAAAATATAAATTTCAAGTGAAAACAGTTCCCGAGTTTCCATCCGCAAATTTTTTATTTTAGTTCATTCATGTCTTTTAATAAGGTTTCTTGCTATATTACTTTTATTTAACCGAGTATTCCACAGACATTCGTGATTCCTGTAATAAGTCACGAAAAGTAATGTTTTGTCATCTCCTCAAAGCGCCATATTTGTTTCATGTGTCGCGGACTGAGATGATCGCATGGATAATCGATACAAGCCGCGAATAACATTAGCATGCTCATAAGCAAGCCTGTTCACACATGCTCAAAAGATACCTCTTCCACCCGCAAATCAAATGAGCATGCTCATAAATCAATCGGTGCTTGATTTTTGAGCGTGCTAGTATAGACGTACCACTATAACTTGGCGTGCGAGGGAGGGCGTCCCTGTCACGTAACAAAAGTTGTCAGGGTGTAAATTTATTACACAATACATAATGTACAGAATGTCCGGTGACCGGTGACGTATTAAATACAGAAATTTGGTCGGGCAGCACTAGAGAAACCACGCAGTAAAGGCGGCCGTTCTTTCTGTCAAACTGTCAGACGGTAATATCGGTCCGTTATTCGCTTTTCAGCTTCGCAAAACTTTAATACTTCACCGGCAATTGTTCTTGCACCATCCCGGACTGTTTAGGATGTTTTGGACATAATAATTCAGTGTATATTGGTAATCAAGATGTCACAGCTCCCGGCCAAATACAAAATTGAACTGAATGACAGGGCGAGGGGTTACCGCCGGTGCGGGTTTTAGTTCCAAATTCGCCGCACGCCAAGTTACGTTGGGCAAGCAGTGATGGGTCGTATTATATGTTTATCTGATGTCAACAGATGGCGTCTGACTGGCGGCTCGTCTTCCACCTGGCGGCTCTGGTCCACCACCTGGCGGCCATGAGGATCATGACCACCATCGACTGGGAAGCCAGCAACAGCGAGCTTCTGGTGCGCCTGTCCCAGTACACCTACAGGTTCTACACCATCTGGAACTTTGTGAGTGATTCTAACCTTCTATAACCTATAACCTTATAACCTTATAACCTTCTACAATCTCGGTATTGTCTTTGATGCCAGAATGAACTTCTCAACTCACATAAACCAGCTAGAAACAACGTGTTATAAGCTTTTAGGTTTCGTAACACAAAGGATTTTCGAATGAGAAGTTCATCGGGCAAATGTACAATTTCATCGTTAGTTCAAAATTGGAATATGGAATGGCAGTTTGGACACAGTATACCCAGAACAGTAGTTTATCTCCGGCCTAGAGTTATTAGCCTACTAACGTTAGGGTTGTCACTTCACTCGTAGCGTCTGAGATTCCGACGCATAAGTCACGAAACCCGAAAATTTCTGTAATTAGTATACCTAGTTTCTGCACTTAAATTGCAAGAACGCTGATTAACATCAAGGTAGACTTTTAAAAACTCACAGTCTTTGTGATAATCAACACACCTTTTTAAATCAATCAATTAAAGCACCACAAACATAAAAAAGGCATTTTTTCCGGGAAGCGCATATTTTTTCTAAAGCGGCGGCTGCGAGCGCGAATGGCACCGAAGGCACGGCCCTTACTGCCGCCGCCTTGTGCCCCCATATTCTATGTCAATGTGTGCGTCACAGTGCGTGCGTACACGGCGCCGAGCACGCACGCACACATTCTAATGGGTAGCGGCCAGTTTGGATGAAGACGTATTACTGTTCTTAGTGTACTGTGGTTTGGAGCCATGATTGAGCAGATTCAACAGAAATTCTTGCGCTACTTATACACGCGCAGATCAGGAGAATATCCTACATTCATGAACCATGAAGTGCTGCTGAGGGAACGCAACTACCGCAGCCTTGAGTCGCGCAGGCAGGAGGGCCTAGTCATGTTGGGGGTTAAAATTTTAGGAAATACAATTGATGATGATTTTTTTGGATAATACTGCCTTTACATACCTCATTTGATTTGTCCAATTTGTATTGAAATATTTCGATTTTAGTCTTGTCTTTCGATAATTTTAAATGTCAATTTTATTATTTTTACTCCCTTTATATTAACTCGTGGAGTCTGCTTGCTCGCCGTCAACAAAAACTTTGCATCGATTTTTGACCATTTTCCCGTGATCCAATCGAGCTGAAACTTGGCAAGCAGACTCGTGGCAACGATCAAGAAGATCTATCAAATTTTTGTTAAAAAAAATTAATAGTTATAGTATAATTTTGGATTTTTAGAAATTTTAAATTTTTTACAAATTGGAATCATTAGAAAAGTTTGATTACTTGCATAGCGGCCCGATAACGTCGCGGAATATTTTCTAAATTTGAATTACTCCGTCGGTATAATAGGTACATCACTACGAATTTCGAAAATTTACAAAACAATTAGTTCACAGATGACAGCAAAATTGGTTTTTTTGGGAAAAAATCAAATGATAATTTATTTCTTTTAGATTTCTGCTTAGTTTTGAAGAATTCTACATTAATCAAATCTGATTCTGACTAAATCATTTGACGCTGGAAATTCATAAGGTACGATATTGATGATAATTGAATCTATCAAGATCTTGACATCTCAAAACATCTGACATTTTAGAAATATATTAAATTACTGTAAGTTTAGTGTTAAGTTATATGTTTTAATTCGTCTTTAATTATTGTTATATTTTACAAATGGAGTATAGTAAAAACATGGTTTTTATGGGTTACTTTTTTATAGATGCTCCAAGTGTTGTTTCTGGTTTTGGCACTGCTGTGTGATGTTGGTGACCTGAAGCCTGGGTTCCTGCGTCCGATCTTACCTGGCAACCAGGTCCTGAGGAAGATCGCAGAGTTCAAAGACTTCCTCTTCTCTACACTCATCTTCCCTTGCGCTATAGTAAGTGTACCAGGCGTTACACTTGTTTGTTTATTGATGATTATCCGATAGCCATTTGACTAGAAAAGAAGTCAGCATTTATGAGTTTACTTGAAACATCTGACTAGATCAGCGGTACTCGACCTTTTATTTCTTCGGGCCACACACACGTGTTTGCTAAGTTACGCGGGCCGCAACATTATACCTCCGATATTACGGAAAAAAATCCTACAGGCAAAAACAGTATTTATCGATTCAAGATTAGGCCGCCGCCTCTTGATTAATTAACAGATATATTTTTTTAACTATAACAGAACGATAATCGGCCCGATTCTGAAAATAACAATGTCTGGATCTTTAAGATCTTTATCCCAACACTTAATAAACGATAATAAAAATTAAAAGTGTCCAGAGCGGATTTTGTAATTCTACGGCTCAAATACACTGTATTAAAAGATGATATAAGAAAGATTGTTCCTTACATTTCTTCATCCACAGTGTCCAGATGAAATATCATGGCTAAGCTTGTCATGACCGCGTTCGGCGTTACCGCGTATTCAAATCTTCCCATCTTGACATTTTTTGACAGATATGTCTGGAACTTTAAGATCTTTATCCCAACACTTAATAGACGTTAATAAAAATTAAAAATAAACGAGACATAGCTTTACGTCGGTGTTTGTTTCTGTAAGTTTCTATATGAGATGGATATAGAGGGAGGAAGAAAGATGTAAATTGTTATCTGTCAAATGTCAAGATGGGAAGATTTGAATACGCGGTGACGCCGAACGCGGTCATGACAAGTTTAGCCATGATATTTCATCTGGACGCTGTGGATGAAGAAATTAATACGACTGTAAGAAACAATCTTTCTTATACCATCTTTTAATACAGTGTATTTGAGCCGTAGAATTACAAAATCCGCTCTGGACATTTTTAATTTTTATTATCGTTTTTAAGTGTTGGGATAAAGATCTTAAAGATCCAGACATTGTTATTTTCAGAATACTGATGAATAACACTCATCGCTTGTCTTCCTACGTGAATTATTTTCATAATATCTGTATAGCGTCTTAACAAAAACAATAGATTAATAAACGCATACGAAAATATGATTTGTGAGTACGGATTCTAATACCTTATTATAGACGTAACGGAGGACGATATTATAAAACGAAAAAGGGTCCAGAGTGGCGGGAAACCGTAAAGGTACGATGTAGTAATAATACAATACCAATTTGTATAAAGATTTGGGTGTATAATATTTATAGATTTCAAAAAAGAATTCGTCCCACTGGAAATCGAGATTTTACTGACAGTAATGGATGAATGTGGAATACGAGGATCACTAAAAAATGGCTAAAAAATTACACGACAAACACAAAACTTATAATTCAGAATATTATAAATTGGAAATAATATTTCCTAGTGTAATGCAAGTAATTCGGATGAATTTCATTACACAATAAAGTATATTGCTCTCAAAATTCCGTAAAATTAATTGTAGATTTTCTCATTAGCGACATCTGTGGGGATTTAGGGGAATGAAAATGGCTTTGTACAGGCCGCATGGAAAGGCGCTTACAACTCATATGTGAAAGCTTTCCACACAATTTGAACATATATACAACTTCCAAAAAATGAATAAGCATGGTATATTCTATCATGGGTGGAAATGGCGAATGTTACATTGTGTAAAGTGATCACTTAAGCCAACCATAAAAATAGGTCATAAGTCCTATGTACACCCAAATGACTTCTATACCTACTCTCCCATAATAAATACAATTTCGTCTCTGTGATATCTATAATATACATTACAAAACTTACAATCTGTGGTTGAAACTATCTATGGTTGAAACAAATTCGTTCTTAAACCATAGAAATCGCCGGTTTTAAAATTACAGTAGTTTGTCTTTTTGTTCGCGCATATTTCAAAATATTCAAAACTTACAATGCCAGATTTTTTCATCACGTTCCTGATATTAAATGTGCTTCGGGCCGCAAGTTGAGTGTGGCTGAACGAGATGTTTGTCTGTAGGAACATCTAAGCAAAAGCTTGAAGCTCTAAGGCAGAGATGTCATTGAGGACGTTGTCACTCCATCTTAATTTTGGCCTTCCTAAGCTCCTTCGCCCTACCGGCCTTGAGTTCAGCAGGCCGTATCTTTGGACCGGTTCTAGAAAATGGACTTTGGCGCAGACGTTACAACAATGAGCTCTATACTCTGTTTAAGGAGCCAAACGTCACAAAATTTATAAAACTGGGAAGACTTCGGTGACTGGGTCGTGTGGAGAGAATGTCCGAGCATCAAGCACCAAAGTCCCTGCTGAACAAGAACGAAATATAAAAGTATTAAAAATATAATTATATTTATATTTATTTATGTTTATTCGGAAAACAACAGGAATTAAGTACACACAAAGAATGTGAAACATAAAAGTCGATTACAGGTTTTCACTGGTAGTGACAAAATATCGTATTTGCATGGTGTACTCATATATATGATAGTATATTGATGAAACTATATATAATTGAGTTAATGGAAAATAATATCATATATTTTATTAAAAAAATGGATCGGAAAGCAAGCGTCCCACACGAGTAAGATTATTTTGAAATAAGTCTAAATTATACTTTTCTGTGAGTGCATAAAATTTGTTGTAAGTTCGCCACAAGTATGAGTTTTGCCTGTAGTTAGGAGAAATAAACAAACTTTATCAGGCCACCGTTTTTTAGAAACAACTTTTTTTCCTTGAGAGTTTTTATTTTATTTTTATATTAATTAAGATTTAAAATATAGAGTCAATATTTATTATACAACATTTAAAATATTCTATACAAATGTAATAAATACAAAAAATCTAACTTCATTCAAAAATATTCAAAATTAAGTACTACTTCTAAATGATATCTGCTTTTGTATTTTAAAGCCATGTATTCACTAGGGGACAAATTATCCCTCAACAGCACGCGCGCCATAGAGTCTACGTGACGTTGCAACGTCGTGCACTGTTCCGCGACCTCGCGCACAACATAGCGCGGCATTTCTACGTGCCATGGCAACGTTGCCATGCGCACGGTACCCGAGCGAGCTCACTGCAACATTCCGCGGAGCGTCAGTACCACGTGGTATGTTTACAAGAGAATACGCATGCGCTGTATCTGTCAAGATGACAATGCGGGGTAACGAAATCGTTCTTGAACTCATCGAGCTGTATCGATCGAAGATCGCATAGAATGTCCGTCCTTCTTTCTCTTTGCAGTAAATAATTTCGCATTCTCCTCTTTTTTCTCCTCTTACTTTTCGATGATCATTAACATTAACAGATACGCGGCTGTCATCATAACCTCATAGGGCGATATATTTCCGCGACGTCTGGAAAACAATAATTATTTGCAAAAAGGACCTTGTTTTTAATAATATTCAATTTACTACAGTAAAACCTCGTTTATTTGAAATTGCGACCCAAAAAAACATTTCGAATTGCGCGGAACCCCGTTTTCGCCAAATGAGATACCGCAGCTGTCAACATAAGCTCATCGGGTGACATTTCCGCGACAAGATATGCGAGTCCCGGTGTGTACACGTCAAATGACCGCGTCATTGTCCCCGAAACATGAGCGTAGATGTTGATGCGACATGCCGAGCGGAATGTTTCGCGATTTGTCCCCTAGTGAATACATGGCTTAATTTAGCTCGAGCTGTTGGCTCATATTATAGAGAGTATAATGTCTTTAAAATGTTGTAACATACGTTTTATTTATTATTAAAAACATTATTATGTATCTACTGTATAAATAAATATAATTAATAAGTCATGTTGATGACCAGCGTCTACCGCGCGATTTAAGTTGCTTAGTACGTTTTCTTTCCAGACCGTCGCGGTTATGTTCTGGTCCATCTACTTCTACGACAACAAGCTGGTCGGGCCGCTGGAGGTGGAGCTGGTGGTCCCCGCCTTCGTCAACCACGCCATCCACACCCTCATTGTTCCTGTCGCCTTCCTGGAGCTGCTCCTGGGCAGGACGAAGAGGCCCAGGGAACACGTGGCGGCCAGCGTCTTGTGCTTGGTTGTGTACATCACGACTTACTACGCAGTGTGAGTGAAATAAAATGGGAAAGCGAGGAGACCGCTCTAGTATCAAAACAATGCCAATCTGCATGGTGAAGGTGTAGGGGCAATACGGGAGCTTTTGGGCGTAGAACGGCCCACTGAGTTGCGCATTACTAAAGATTCTGGGAAACAAACATTAATTAAATATTCCTTACATTAATGAAAAATAATAATTTGTATAAAACCACTTTTTATTGAGCAATCGACATTTTTCGGGGGCCGATGGCCGCTTTTGAATTTATTTTCTCACTACTTCCTATTAAGTTAAGTCTTTTTACTCCCTTTCTTTTAACTCGTAGCGTCTGGTTGGTTGCTTATCTGACGAAAAAACTTTGGATCGAATTTTAACCCTTTTCCCGTGATTCAATCGAGCTGAAACTTTACAAGCAGACTCGTGGCAACGATCAAAAAGATCTATCAAATTTTCGTTAAAAAAAATAAATAATTATAGTATAATTTTGGATTTTTAGAAATTTTTAATGGTTTTTTCATACAACTCAGTAAGTTGTATGAAAATTAGAAAGGGAGTATTGTAAAAACTTGGTTTTTATGGGTTAGTTTTTACTCCCTTTCTTTTAACTCGTTGCTTGTCTGTCGAAAAAACTTTGGATCAATTTTTAACCTTTTTCCCCGTGATCCAATCGAGCTAAAACTTTGCAGGCAGACTCGTGGAAACCATAAAAATAAGCGCCAAACTGTTTCAACTAGTAAATGAGAAAGAAAGTATAATAAAAACTTGCTTTTTATGGGTTAGTTTTTTTGAAGTTATCTTCTTTTGGCGCATTGGCGGGTAAAAATCTTATTGTAACGGAAGTTGCGCATTGTTGCGAAAATGCGAGACTACGGAATGCGCGCGCATCCATTAAACTGTCAAAAACGTATTCACTTGAAATAAGTGTTCCAGTCATTGACGTATTATATATAGACACGTTATTCCAATACTAGCCTACTTTCATATGTAGCAAATGTTGCATTGAGAGATACAACAAATCACATAATCAAGTAATCACGTGAAAACCAGGTAATTTGAAGTCACGGTGACTAAAATAACATACTCATTCTTACAATAGTGTACAAAACTCTGTTCCTTTTTCCCCGGGACTTTTTTTCGGCGTAGTTTTCGCAGTCGGCGTTTTGTTTCGATCCTTTCGGTAACGAATGCAAGTAAGGCAATTACCTTCTTTTTGAGTTGTCACGATTTCACGCTTGTAACGCATCTACAGTTTATTATATCATTGGTTCCAGTAATATAAATAATGTCGACCATCTTGAATCGAGTACCAATCATAAAGATGCTCAATTCAAAAGCTGACGAATGATTGGTTATTGAATCTGAAATTACAACTGTTTATTGAATTACATTTTAGGTGTGTATGTTATTTTTGATGTTTTTGCAAAAACGGCATAATTGTCATATTGTGATATTCGTTTTCAAAACAAAAAACACATCCATTCATTCGACACTCAATGCGACTGTCAAAGGTGATAGTTTCGAACCTTTTGAATAAGGAACCGAAAATCGATAAAACGTAAAAGTGGGTAGGCGCTTTTTTTGAAAATGCACACTTATTTTGATTCGCCGCACCATGAATAGTGAGAAGTCGATTCGAAGACATTTATCTCCTATATTAGCTATCACAAACCATTAGTGAAAAACAAATATTAATAATTTAATTACATTTAAGCGTTATCAATTATATTTACCATCTCCCTAGGCATAGTATTATTGATTATTGTATTTATATATTATATATTTTTAACCAAAGTGCTAGTATCAATTATCACAATCACGTCAAAAAAGTATAACTTTTACCCCACGTGCATGAGTACTCTCTCCTCCATTTTTTATTATTTTCAAACTAAATAAATTATTTAGATAATCATAAAAAATAATTATGCCTATTATTTACAAGTAATAAATGTCTATGGTAATGTCAGGTAAAATTAAAAAATAATGAAATTATATTTATTTGGATAGTGGGTGAAGTTTTAAATAATAATATTTTATTTTTTATGTATTTTTTGTTACAAGTATTATTTTAGTTTCATTAAAAATAAACATAAGGCAGGAAGCACTATCTGTGTCCTGTGTTGTTATGTCTACATATAGGATGGGGCAATATCACTGTTTAATACCCAACACTTGTGCACTAATGGCATATAAATTATTTTCATTCATTGGTAAAGTAAAGATAATATACAAGGTTATTTGGAAAACGTTAATAACCTCGCAGGACTATGTTCCTGCCTTCATTATGAGTCGAAAATGTCCAAACTATTATGACCTAATATCAATAGTTATGGAGATATGCAACATCAAAATTTGCATTTTTTTTTCAATATTTCTGACTTATTTTTTGTAAAACATTGGACTATCACTACAGTAACATATATCGAATATGAAAAATTCATTTCCTTTAATACAATTCAAGTAAAATAATAAAAACCTTCAAATTTCCAACTGGAGTGTTTTCCAACTGGAAATTTTTCAGTGTATTGAAACGAATGAATTTTTCGTAATTGATATAAGTTAATGTAATGGTAGTCCAATGTTTATCAAAAAATAAGTCAGAAATATTGAAAAAATAAATGCAAACTTTGATGTCGCATATCTTCATAACTATTGATATTAGGTCATGATAGCTACAACATTTTCGACTCATAATCAAGGCAAGAATATATTCCTGCGAGGTTATTAATGTTTTCCGAATAACCCTGTATATACACACATTTTGTATTAATTGTACTGTCTGTTTCCTTAATGTTTAAATTTGTTTAAATATGGCTTATTTTATTTTTAAATAAAAGAAGCCATCTCGTAGATTCTCAGTCAATCTTTTTGACTACGTTGTAGTCATCGAGTTGTGTCATCTGCGAATTCATCTATCTCCTAATTTGGCACAATTTTTATAGAACACTTTTATTTTAGACTGTTCGGGACGTACTTTACAACGGATCTCTGGATCTACAAGCTGCTGGAGGTGATGACCTGGCTGCAGAGAGCCACGCTCTTCGTCTGCCACGCCGTCTCTCTTCAGGCCCTCTTCTTCGTCGGGCTCCTGATCCAGGAGCTGGTGCCGGTCGTGCTGCAGGAGCGGAGGAGGGAAGACGGCCGCGGGAAGCCCAAGCGGTCTGGCAAGATCCCGGGCAACAAGCGGCACGTCAAATAAGTGCCGGGATAGAGCATTCACATTTTATGTTTTTCGCCGGGATCGCAAACGCTGGTGTTCGTGGGTTAAGAAGATGTAATTATGGCCGGTTGTAGCAATTTGGATCACAGACGACGGTTTAAACGTTGAATCTCGTTTAAGTCGATTGCAAAAATTGGTTTCTGACACGTGTCATCAAAATGTTAAATGAACAAACTAAAATTTTCTGAATTGCATTTTGCTTGCTATAAAAGAGTAAATGAAACAGTAAGCACATTTTTCAATAACCGTAATAACACTTAATGAATTTGATTATAATTATATTACGAGAAGTGTACCAGCAAACAGAAAATAATCAACAATAATAGCGCCCGGAGCATATGCAATCTTCACAACTCAACTGTTCAGTGTTGTCGTATACAAGGTGTCCCGTATCTCGACGTCAAGCCGAAATCGGGTGATAATAATAGCCGAAATCGGGTGATAATCGGCCAAGTCATAATAGTTATCAGAAAAACATTTTATTTATTAATTATATTTATTTATACAGTAGAAACATGTTTTTTATAATAAACTGATTCAATGTTATAACATTTTTACATATATACTCCCCATAATATGAGCCAATGATTCAAGCTAAATTAAAGTATAAAAGCAGAAACCATTTAGAAGTAGTAATTTGTATTATTATACAGAAATCATTTGTGGGCAATGTTACAATTCATCGTTGTCGAAAATCAAGGATTTGGCTTCTTTCTTAAACTGTTCGTATTTCGGAATTTCTTTTCTTGAGAGTTGTTTTGCGACAACAATGTATTGTACCATTTAACTCTCAAGTATGTATAATGATGTTGTACCATGGTGGTTCTTAAAGATGGTATCTTTATTTGTTCCTTTGTTCTATGTCTACTACTTAAACAGTCTAAGGGGTGAGATTTATTTATAAAATATTCTTTGTAGATTTGGCTTAGGGAGTTTGTTTTGTATATTTTTGTGAGTGACGGTACATTAAATTAAATAAATAAAAATATACAAAACAGTCAGTTAAAACTGGGCAAAGTATTGATTTTGAAAACTTGGTTTGGTCAAAAAGTGACATTTTCTTCCAAGCTGGAGCAGTTGACTTTGAATTTTGGACAAAAGTTTACAGAAGCATTATTCAGGATTACATAAAAATAAAAATAAATGAAGAAAAATAAAGATTTGTAGCAACAGGAGTGAAAAGACCGTCACAGGGTGTAGATTTTTTAAATTTTTTAAATTGCTTATAATTTTTAAAACACATCACTTAGATTTTTTTTGAAATATTTTTCTGATAACTATTATGACTTGGCCTGTCACCCGATTTCGGCTTGACATCGAGATACGGGACACCTGTATATGAATTGGTTCAATCATCACTCGGAAAACCGCCATCTTAGTTTGCCGAGCTGTGATTTCGTGGTGTCAAAAACTTCGTTGCATTTCGTTGCATTCTAAAATTTCACTCTAAACGCGTCTAAAGAAGAATAACATCGAAAATGTTTTTTTTAACATAGTCCATTATTGATATCAGTGACTCTATTAATGAAAACCTATTCTATAGTTCAAAAAAACCTGATTAAAGTTTCCTGGGAAATTCTGTTGTGTCTTGACACATTTAAAAAAATCCGCATATTTTTGTATCGAACCTCAATCCTATCCTAGTCATATTCTGATCTACTCTGCCTTGTACGATACTCTCGCTGTGAACATGGACACAGGATGCCATCTGACGGCGAGGCTCGCACCAGTCGGGCACACATTGGACCCGCGGGCGCCAGATGTCGTCCTGTGTCACGTCACATCACAATATTGTTACAGACTGCCTATCGATGTTTTGTAATGTTTTACTTATTATTAATGTTAATAAAAATATTAAAGTGTGATTTTTGTGTATTATTTTATCATTTTTTGACGCGTCAGGCCAAGCGCTAATAAAACAAGAAAAAGAGAAACTTAAATAGAACAATATAACTGTCTGCTATAATACAGTAAATTACTAGTGTAGCAGGCAGGTCGTCAAATCAATATACTGTTTACTCGCTGCCAAGACACTCAGCTACAATGAAAAAAGCTTAATTTAATTTTGTAAAAACTGTCAACATTGTAAGCATATGTAACATAGAATAAACATTGATCATTCATTGATCTTGATCTAATAAAAAGCGAAACTTGAAAATAACAAGAAAACGCGGGATTTAAATAGAACAAGAAAAAACGGAGAAACCCATGTAATATCACTTTGGAAGAACATGGAGAAACTCTATGAAAGACTCTAGAAAAGTCTTCAACCTTTGCGAAACGTCTATAAACGACTTAAAAAGCCAAGAAGCGACAAGAACCTTCATCTAAACACTAGAATAATCTAGTACGTTCTAAAATACCAGCAGTTAGGTATAAATACCAGAACTACGCAAAGGCGCGAGAAGAATCGTGTCTTGACGGTTCGTTCGGTGCGAAGTCGGCCGAGAGGTGACGGCCAGGGTGGCCAGTCGTGAGATAATCGAAGCGACAAATAATCGAGCGGAGTACCTGAGTGGCCAAATAAACTAGTAAGACTTCTTTCTATGTGCGAGAATTGAATATTCTACGAGCGATGAATAAATATTACGCAGCGATAATAAAGTATGAATAGACGAGGTGACATATTGCGAAATAGTTATGATGAGAGAATAGCGGCAAGTTTAATTCGTGATAAGTGACTTTGTATTTTAAATAATTAATTAATAAATCACTAATTAATTTCCAGTGTTTTCGTTTGTCTTCCCGTCGCCACGACTTGTGACAATACTAAAGGTGTGTCTCACAAAGACGAAGCTATTGTCTAATAATAAATCCTGATCCCTTTAGTAATTGTTTCATAAACAAAAAAAATTAACAAACTCCAATATTGTAAATGATAAATACTCAAAATGCATTGAATAAATAATATGTAATCTAGGCGTAGGTACTTCAAGAATCAGTATTAGGACCCACAACACACATCTGTAACCCGTCAAAATGACGGTACTTTTACATGCCAGTTCCTAAAGAATAAGTAGGTATTTTTTTTTAGTAGTATAATAGGTATTTTAATATATTTATATTTATACTAATAAGTAGGTATTTTTTAGCCTCAACAAATGAACATTAGCAGAACCAGTTGGCAAGGAATTCTCACTAAAGACCTTCACCTCTATCCTTATGCGACTTGACGCTATACGATTTTTACCTGTGAGATTTTGTATATGTTATGCTCCACTGTCTATGCTAGAATACTAAAGTTATTGCTGAAATTGAGCAAACTGCCTTGCAAAAAATCTTCAAATTAGCCGCGGCGTTCATTTGGTCAAAATTATAATTAATCTCAGCATGTCTACTTTACAAGTAAATAAAAAATTCTCAATTAAATACTTATTTAGTGTGTTTGATTTTTAAATTAAATCCGGCGTATCCGATGGACCACTTTAAATCTGCGACAAGGGGAATATCGTGCAAGATCTCCTACTTATCTGACCCTAATTTTTATTCTTTAGGACCTTATTCTTTAGGACCCGGCGGGTAACACAGGTGACATTTCCCCTCTCCCGCTTTACCTCAGCCCCTCCCCCTTACCAGGGTCGTGCAGCGAAAACTAGAAGCATGACCTTTTCCTCAGCATATATTTTGAAAACAAATCCAAATAAGAGATATATCTCGTAATATTTCTATCACAATAATTAACATATCGGGGGTTGAAAGCCAAAAGGGCTCAAATGATTATTTGGAACTTTACAGGAGAGCAAAAGAAAGTTTTGTTTCGATTCGCTATGTGTTTTGGATTAACAAATGTGGAAATTGTTTATTAATAAAAGAAACATCGACAAAATCAGATTGACAGAACTTTATTTTGCTCTCCTGTAAAATTCGAAATAATCGCTAACGCTCTTTTGGCATTCCACTTTCGATATTTTAATATTTCATAATTTTCTCCCAGATTAATATTTAATTTCGATTTCTTTTTCTAAATATGTGATTAAATCAAAGTCATGCTCCTTGTTCTCTGCCCCTGACATGTTTTCTGTACAAATCTACACCGTTTGATCGATCTTATAGAAATTTTTCATACTAAGACTTATTCTTTTAGGACCCTGCGGATTACCTAGTTGAAATTTCTCGTCTCCCCCTCCCCCTGATATATTTTCCATGCAAATCTGTACCATTCGACCGATCTGACTCAAATTTTGGATAATTAATCTTTAGGATCCGGCCGGTAACAAAGGCAACATTTCCCCCTGGACATCCCTTCCATCCCAGCCTAAATAAAATGGAAAAATTGTTTTTTATTATAACCAAATTAATTAATCAATTAGAAAGACACAGAAAAATCTCTCACGAAAAAATATTATATATAAACACGGCCAATGCCGGGTATGAACAGCTTATAAATAAATAAAAGAAAAACTACATTTTATTTGTAAAATTTATTTATATCTTAATTACATTTCCTTAATTCTATAACTTAATTATTGGATATTTAAGAGAAGCAAGCTTTAAGCAATATTTTTTATAAATTTCAAAAGAAATAAAGCATTATTTTCGAGCATATTAATTATGGCTATGATACGCAAGCATAATTTATAATTTTCTCAATTTTTTCGGCTTGGAGGAGATCACACGTCTCTTGCCACATAAAAAAATATCAAACAATTCATTTTTGATGTTGAACAGTTGAAATATCACACCCCGAGGAACAAAAAAAAAGTTTTTGAGTTAACCTTTCATCTCCGCTACTATAAAATAATTTTACCTTTGATTATGAGAATATCTCTGTAAATTAAAGAGATAAAGACATTTTTACGGTAGTTGGACACATTTATGTGTCAAATAAATCGGATATTTTATACGAACCGTATATTTCACTGAGAAGCAAATTCGCTGAAGTCTTTTTCAGCATCATCAGGGGAGCATCCTATCACGGCGGATATGTAGGCCGATATTCTTCCGAGGTCAGAAAAGCCCGATTATTGCACACTGGCGACCTCTATCGCAAAAGAAGTGAACACTCCACAACAAAGTGCATATAATTTACGACATCGGAAGAAATAATCAGTTCGGCCTGCACCTCCCAAAATATACGATTCGTGTAAAATATCCGTTTTATTTAACACATACATATCTTTGTAATATGCCTACTAAATACAGAGTTCGTATTTTAGGCATTCTCCGTAATGCATTAATCTTCTTATTTTTCTTCTTCCTTTTAATACACCTATGTTGTGTGTTCTTCAGAGAATAGCACCTCCTGTGAGGTGGATTCCAGCTGGGAATAGCTTTCTTCCATCTTTTGGGAGGTCTTCCACGAGGGCGGTTTCAGTGAGGCTGACTATGTGGTGCGATATAAGGATGTCTGGTGCTGTCCATTCTCTGGACGTGACCATACCACTCCCTCCTTCGCTGTCTACTCCGTCGAGCAATGTCCTCAGCTTCATATCTCTCTTATTCTTGTTTTCCTTCATCCTAAGTGTCTTCATCTTGGTTCTCAATATTCGTTTATTAATTGTTAATCTATAAATATCTACCGGACGCAACATAAAGTGTTTTGAAGAAACTGTCAGTCGTTTGTCAACACGTGTATGTATTTGTGGCGAGAAGCGGTGCGGGGAGCGCAGGGCGCTTGGTTCGGGATTGGCTAGTTGCACTCTGTAGTAGCAGGGCGCACGCTGGCCGAGTTAGACGAGTCTTGATGCTGCTGTTCGTGATGATCCATGTTTTTTTCTCTTTTTTAGCACTTTAACACGGTAATTGATTCATAAAGGGTGTTTCATAGCTAGTAGCGAAAACTATACACATGGATTTCTGCCTTGAAAGTGAGTCGAAAATGTTTAAACAACCATGATCTATAGTTATAGAGATATGCAATATCAAAATTTGCATTTTTTTCAAATTTTCTAACTGATTTGAATTTTTACGATCGATATAAGTAATATAATGATAGTTTCAACTTACACAGCCGTGAGACGCGGCGTCTTCCTACGCTTCTTTTAACACTTATTTTCCCTGGATGAAGAGTTGGTTTAGACTATATTTTAGTTCTCTCATAACATGTCCGAGATGCTCCAGCTTTCTTGTCTTGATAGTCCGCTGCACTTCTCGGTCTTTTTCCATACGCCAGAGGACTTCATCATTCGTCACTCTATCATCCGCCCAGGAAACTTTCAACATGCGTCTATAGATAGATCCACATCTCAAAAGCCTTGACCTTGCGGATTAGTTCTTGGTTGCATCCTCTCCGCATAAGAGAGTGGCAAAAATACAACACCGAACCATACGCATTCTAAGTTGCAGGCTTAGGTCACGGTTAGAAAATAACGGTCTCATTCTGAGAAATGAACTTGTTTGAAAACAATCTCCATCAAAAGGAGATTTTCTTATCTGTTGTTACAATCTGAATGTATATATATATATAGATATATATATATATAAATATATATAGACGCCCGGCGCGCTGCCATGTGGATAATGCAACATAACAATCTCCGTCTCGTTAGCACGCATTATAGCTACATAGACCACTCAAAAATATTTGCTTTTGCCATCACTTATTTGCATTATTCTTATACCAGAAGGTGAATATCTAATTCGAAACATTGAAATTCTTGCTTAGCCCAATATATTGATTATTAATTCGCTTGTTTCTAATCTTACCTACTTAATTTAATGATGTCTCCTGTCATTCTGCTTGCGCCTCTTGTTTCCTGCCGGCCTCTTGCGTCTGTTGTCGGTGTCAACTTTCTGCAAGTCATCCTCAGCATTCTTGCTTTCGTCCATCTGTTCAGCTTCACTATTGCTCTGATCCATATTTGGCTCACTTTCCACGCTGTTCCCGTCCATCGGCTTGCTGTCTGCCTCCATTTGGTCCATGTCCTGGTTCGAGTCTCCGTTCAGCTCTGTCGTATCTTCCTCCTCGAACTTGTCGCCGAAGTTGTCGTTCAGGCCGTAATAATCTTCGGAGTCCTCGCACTTGATGGACATGTCTTCCTCGCGAATGCAAACGAAGTTTTCCTGCAATTGATACATAAATAAGAACGTGAATGTAAGAGTTTTGCGATTGTTTATTTCGCAATTCGGAAAAACAAAGAAAGCACGCGGGCGCGCGGCGGAGGTCCGCCCGATCCGACAGCGGAGGCCATTGCAAATGCGAATATGAATGTGTTTTCGGTATTATTTTATGAAATGGAAGCATGGACGCTTACCGAAGAATTGGTAAGGCGACTTGAGACATTCGAGATGTGGATCTACAGAATGATACTCAAAGTAAGCTGGATGGACAGAATTATGAATGAATATGTTATGGTGCGAATTAACAAAATAAAAGAAGTTATTAAAACAATAAAAATCCAAAGCCTTCATTCTTGGACATGTGATGAGACATCCAGAGACGAGATCTTGCACCTCTTAATTGATGGACGTTGTTCAAATCGGCTTGTACAGGTCCCTGGGAGTCGCCCAAGAAAGACTTCCACACTTTTTTCCCATAGAAATAGCTTCGTCTCTGTGAGACTTCTATATATAATCGTAATGAAATAAGCTATCCATTATTACTAAAGATTATCATCATCATCATCAATGGCACCACCTTTGTGGTGTGGCCATTGTGGACCTTGGCCTCCTCCAACATTCCTCTCCATCTCCCTCTATCCTGACATGTACTCCTCCGATCCCTGACGCTTACAGTTTTCACGTCTTGCTGCACTCCATCCAGCCATCGGAGTTTGGGTCTACCAACGCTGCGTCTGCCTTGTGGCTTTGTGTGAAGAATCCTTTTTGTTTTTCAATGATTCTGGGAAACAAATATTAACCCTCCCGTTACGGATCGGAGCATAACATAACCCTAACAATTTTATTTTTAAAACTTTTTCAATAATTATTACTGAAATTGAGCTGGTATTCTTTGTAATCATCATTATCTCATTCATTTACAGATTCATAAACTCATTTAACTCGATTTACAACCACATTGATATTTTTAACTCGACTGTTCGGAACACAGCCGCACACTAACTAGTTCACTTAATTTATATTCCCGTATACTCCCATATTTCTTTTCTTTATCCTAATCCTACATCCCACTCCGCCCGTCTCACCCCTTCTCAACATGGAATAATTTACTATTTTTTATCTCTTGTATGTTAATTTAATATTTGCTGTTAACTTTTCCTAAAATAAATAAATAAATAAATATCCCAAAGAATACAACAGCCAACAAATATTAAATGATAATGTGCAGCAAGACAGTAAAAAATAGAAAAAAAATGTTTTTCTATAGACAGTCGGGAATATTCTATAAGAAACGGTTACATCATTCTGCTTGCACAGCTTCCGTTAGTAGAACGCTTGTGGGTGATGAGACGTCAAAATAGTACGGTTTATTATAAAACGATGACAAATTTAGTAGATTCTTGTTCGCATTGTATAAGAAATGTAATTAAAAATATTGTAGAACAATTTAAAACCATTATACTTCATAAAACGCAAATTTGTCTGGGGTCACTCTGTACCCCGCTCCGGCCCCCGATTCTATTTTCGATCATCCGGTTGCCGAAGGTTAATTAAATAATCCTTATCTTATGGAAAATACGATTTTAAAATCAAGTCGCAATTGAAGAAATATTGCTGCCAATATCGCAAAACTATGTATACTTCAAAATGAGACACAGCAACAGAGTTGAGTCAGTTTTTTTTTTAAATTTGCCGATCTCAAAGGGTTGGCGCAGTTAGTGCTATAAGGAGTGCTGTTACCTGGTTGAAGACGGTGCTCTCTGGACAGATGAAGCTCCAACGGAAGGTCTGGTTCTTCCCATCGGCGTAGGTAACGGGCAGGCACACGTGGAAGATCTGACACTCGTTGTCAATGTCGGCGTAGTAGCCGTACGTCTTATTTTCACAACTGAAAACAACAACAACAAAATACTTAACTTAACTTGACTTAACTTAGAGTAGCTTGTTGGTCTTGTGGTTAGGACACTCGCCTCGTGATCCAAAGGTCGCGGGTTCAAACCTCACTCCAGACTAGCAAGTTAGTCCTATTTTCATAGCACAAGCGTTTAGCTTAGTTTGAAAATAGTAAGAATATTGATGTGACTCGTATTCCGTGTTCGCATCTCTATTTTTTTTTAAAAAACACATTAAAAAAAAAACTAATCCGCAATGTCGAGGCTTTTGAGATGTGGCTCTACTGACGCATATTGAAAGTTTCCTGGGTGGATAGAGTGACGAATATTGAAGTCCTCCAGCGTATGAAAAAATTCCGAGAAGTACTGCGGACCATCAAGGTAAGAAAGCTGGAGTATCTCGGACATATTATGAGAGGACCAAAATATAGTCTAAACCAACTCATCATCCAGAGGAAAATAAGTGGTAAAAGAAGCATAGAAAAAACCTTCCTAAGGAATTTAGCTATAAAAGGAGTCACACGACGCGGGCTCGGGCAACGCAGTACGTGACGTTAACAAGGCAACATCTCCGTGATACTACCGAGCCAACCAGTGTGATCAGTGATTCGTGATATTACAACACGCGATACTACCAACCGAGCGGGCACACCGTGATACCTGCAGAAGTGAATAAAGAATACCGGGGCGAAAATTAAGGAATTTACGAGAAGTGATCTGAGCGATAGACATAGCGTCGATTAGTGCGAATGAAGGAACAATTCGATAGAAAGTGTGTGAACTATTCTGAAGACATTTAACCACTATAAAATTAAGAACGGCACCATAATTGACCCGTGACCAGGACTTTCTTTGATAATAAATTAAACTTAGTTAATTTCCAGTATTATTTGCCGCAATTTATTGAAATTCAAACGTTTTACAGGAGATGCGTCTCCATAACTAATTATATATATATATAAATATAACTAAGATATAAAGACATTTTTGTTTGCAACTTTTGGGCTCATAATTTAAATAGGAATCTACTTTTAAGGTATTGTAGTCCAGCTCTTTTAAACCTTGTATAACTCCACACCGCGCGCCAGGCAAGTCCAAGTTAAAAGTGCGATCAGCGGGTGACACAATACGGAGTGATTTTACAAGTGATAATTTTCGAGCGCGAAAATTCCAGAAAGATTTATTTATTTACTAGCTGTTCATACCCGGCGTTGCACGGGTTAAGGATTGAGTTTAAAATAAATTTGTGAGGGTAAACAAAAGTTCGATTCAAATGGTATAGATTTGCATCGAAAATATATCAGGGGAGGGGAAAGGGTAAAAGAATATGGAGGAAATGTCACCAATGTTAACCGCCGAGTCCTAAAGAATAAGTTTCCAAATTTTGAGACCGATCGGTCAAACGGTACAGATTTGCATCAAAAAATGTGAGGGGGAGGGGAAGGGGTATGAGAATAGGAGGGAAATGTTGCCTATGTTACCCGCCGGGTCCTAAAGCATACGTATGCAAAATTGAATCGAATCGGACAATTTATAAGTATAGATTTCTATATAGGTACAGAAGTACCTTTTACATAGTAATATATACAAGAAATCTAAAGAGTAGAACAGCAAAAAATTACAGAATTGACATAGTATAGATAGTTGTTTAAAGTTTTAACAGTAATTTAGAAAAATGAGATGAGAAGTTTAAACAAATGGGTATAATAATTTGTTTATGATAACAATATGGATACAGGACGTGTAGAGCTTTTATTAGCGAATCTTTATATTGTGCTGAACTGGAATTAAAAATATCAGAGATATGCGCATAGGTGTTACCTAGCCTATGCAGTCTGCTTACAAGAGAGTTAAAATGCGAGTTAGTTCTAGTGTTGTCACAGTAAAATAGCGTAGGTATTCGTGTAGCTCTTTCAGGCGCATGAAACATAATCAAACACAAAATATCAGGGGTGTCAAAATGCGAGATAATAATTTTGTAGAGTAAAATCAAATCAGATGCAACACTCCTGCTCCAGTAAAAATATGTTATCTTGTGTAATTGTTATTTTCTATTGGGATGTGAAGTCGATAGTTAATTTTACGTAGAAATTTGTGTTGGATGCGTTCAAGTGTGTATATATAGGCATTGTAATGAGGACTCCAGACGAATGAGATCTAAAATATAAAATTGTTATGTACCTGAAGTTGTCGGTGATGTCTTCTCGTATGGAGGTGGCGTTGCTAGGCAACATCATGGTCTCTGGTTGCGACTGCTTCAATATTATCTGAAAATATGAACAAAAGTCTTAAAGAAAACTTAAAGAAAAATTTAACATGTCCACAAGCTAGAAATTTTCGAAAGAAAGCAGTCGTCGAATGACATTTAAATTAATGACATGACATCCAAATTGTGACATGCAGGGTGTCTCGTAGCTAGTAGCAAAAACTCTAGAGGTGGATTCCTGCCTTGATAATATGTCGAAAATGTTCAACCAACAGTGACCTAATTAATATTAATACTTTTGGAGATATGCAATACCAAAGTTTGCATTTTTTTTCAATATTTTTGACTAATGTTTTGCAAAAAGTTGAACTATTATTATAGTAACTTAGATTGCACGGTAGTGATCAGAGCGATAGTGTCACTACGTGTAATGTCTGTAACTTCATTAAAGTAAATTTAATTTATTTTTTCTTTTTTATAAAAACGTATTTTTTTTCATTTGTTTTCTCTATAGTATATTCTTTTCTTTTTTATAGTAAAAAAACCGCCATTATTGACGGGTTGCAGTTAGTATTAAATAAAACATTGCAATTTCTATGATTATTTTACCCATTTTAGTATATAGAATAAATATAATAAAATTAAGGAATATATTACAGATATTTTAGTCCTGCTTGTAACTTTTTGTGATTTTCTTATATTTATCTTTTTACCAAAGTACTTTCTTTTTTGTTTCTTATTTACATTCCTATTATTCTCCGTTATTCTGAAAATAGCAATATTGGGATGTCAAATCTTTATCCCAACACTTAATAGACGAAAATAAAAAAAAAAACCACACGAAGGTATACGTCGGCAGTGTGATCAGAGGGAGAAAGAAGTACACGACGGTTATCTGTCAAACGTCAAATATAAAAACGGTCCAATGCGACAGTGAAAATTTTGCCACGACTTTACATCAGGACGCTGTGAGTGATGAAATTAATAAGTGCATATTAAATAATATTTTTTCTTTAAATACAGCATTAGAACTTATTTCTTGTGAGGTTACCTTTGCGGCTGAGGGTAGTTGCCCTGCAAGACCGGAGAAATTGGACATCGCAAAATAAACTTTGAGACACATACGTGAAAATATACAAATCCTCTTCAGAATATTTTGAGTTTGTTCAAATCTTTCAGAACAGTGCTGGATTTATGTCACAGAGACATTATTAATCAATTAATGTATATTATAGATATCTCACAGAGACGAAACTGTATTTTATTATGGGAAAGTAGGTATAGAAGGGAAAGGCGCTTACAACTCATATGTGAAAGCTTTCCACGCAATTTGAACATATATACAACTTCCAAAAAATGAATAAGCATGGTATATTCTATCATGGGTGGAAATGGCGAATGTTACAATTGTGTAAAGTGATCTCTTAAGCCAACCATAAAAAGATAGGTCATAAGTCCTATGTACACCCAAATGACTTCTATACCTACTTTCCCATAATAAAATACAGTTTCGTCTCTGTGAGATATCTATAATATACATTAACAAATCCTCTTATTAATCCACCATCGAACACCGAATATCGACGCATACGTATAGTTTATTTTTATTTATTTTATTTTCGTGTATTAACTGTTGGGATAAAGATATGACATCCCAATATTTGGTATTATCAGAATAGCACAATTTTACTTTCTTTCTTTTAACTTGTGGCGTCTGCTTGCTAGTTTCCTTGACGAAATAACTTCGGATCGATTTTTAACCCTTTTCCCGTGATCCAATCGAGCTAAAACTCTGCAAGCAGACTCGTGGCGACGATCAAAAAGATCAATCAAATTTTCGTTAAAAAATAATAATAATTATAGTATAATTTTGGATTTTTAGAAATTTTAATGATATTTTCAAATTGGAATCATTACAAAAGTTTGATTACTACCAACGGCGCCGGCGGCCCGATAATGTCACGGAATATTTAAAATTTGAATTACTCCGTCGGTAGGTATACTTCACTACGAATTTCGAAAATTTATGGCAATTGGTTCATAGAAGAACTTCGTTTTTTTGGGAAGAAATCAAATAATAAAGAGATATTTTTAGATATTTTTGACATAGATATTTGTCTAGACATGTTTCATTTTCAGTCAATCAATTATTACAAGATGATAAACTTAATTTAGGGAGTAAAATAAAAACTTGGTTTTTATGGGTTAGTTTTTTTAATTTTATTTCAGCTTGCCATTTCTTTTTTGGAACCAAATGAAAGACGCTATTTTGATAAGAAATGTAAAACTCCATCTCCCTGCATCTCGCATGATACTTTCGTATCTTTCACTCTTGAGTTTTACTATAAGTACTTTATTTCAAAATAAATATTACACATCGATCTAAGGTGGTAAAATAAAAATTTAAAAAAAGTAACCCACAAAAACCAAGTTTTTATTGTACTCCCTTTCTCATTTACTAGTGGAAACATTTTTTTTTCGCTTAACCTACGCGTTGGGCTTCGGTCGGGCGACGCTACGAAAGGGAGTAATAAAACATTTCCGAAAATCCAAAATTATACTATAATCAGGTTTCGCGTCTACCAGACGCGTATGAAAAAAACATTAAAAATTTGAAAAATCCAAAAATTTATTAATTTTTTTTAACTAAAATTTGACAGATCTTCTTGATCGTCGCCACGAGTCTGCTTGCAAAGTTTCAGCTCGATTGGATCACGCGAAAAGGGTTAAAAATCGATCCAAAGTTTTGTCGTCAGACAAGAAGACAAGCAGACGCCACGAGTTAAAAGAAAGGGAGTGAAAAGGCTACCTATCTCAGAACTGGTATTTCTATACATCCAGCGAGGTAGGTAGTAGTCCCGAGGCTTGCTACATTTTATCCCATACAGGGCGTCTCTTAGCCAGTAGCAAAAACTTAACAGGTGAATTACTTACTGCCTTGATAAGGAGTAGAAAATAATCAAGCAACCATGAACATTATTTAAAAAAATTTCTGACTTATTTTTTACAAATACATAGTTAAACTATCATTACATTAACTTATATCGATTATAAAAAAACCATTAGCTTTACAAATCAAATAAAATTATAACAACCTAGTAAAAAATATTTTCATCTATGCAAGGGTTTTATCATTTTATTCTACTTTATTAAAGTGAATGAATTTTTCATAATCGATTAAGTTACTGTAATGATATTTCACCTTTTTGCAAGAAATAAGTCAGAAATACTGAAAAAAAAAGCAAACTTTGATACTGCATATCTCCATAAATATCGATGTCATTAGGTCGTGGTTGCTTGAAAATTTTCTACCCTTTATCAAGGCAGGTTTCCACCGATAAAGTTTTTGCTACTAGCTATGAGATACCCTGTATTTATATGTATAATGTATGCATGTGTCAAGTAAATAAATGTATACCAGTAATGGTAGACAGAACAAATAAAGGAGTGCCGAGATGGTTTGATCATGTAGAACGTATGAGCGAGGAAAGGATGGTTAAAAATGAGGCGAGTGTTGAAGGCAACAGGAATAGAAGGCGTCCGCGAAAGACCTCGCGTGATCAAATACTACAAATATTGGAGGATGCCTCAACAACCGTAGTGCTTGGGTGAAAAGATGTATGAATGTAGCCGAAGCAAAAGTGGTGTGCCAAGATAGAAGAATATGGTGTTTTCTATCCTCTCTGCCTTCCTCTGCGGGAAAACGACGTGATGGTTTTTTAGTTAGTTGGTTAACGGTAATGGAGTGAAATCAAGAGTTTAGAAAATTTCAGTATAGATTTTGAGATAGAGTCATTTTATCTAAATAAAAAGCACAAATCTTGATAAATATTTAGTTGCAATGTATTTAACACTGGTAAATCTGTTACGCAAATATATTTAATCACAAGTCATACATAACCAAAATAGATATAAAAATTGCTAATCAATCCCATTCGAAGAAATAATCCTTGTTAAATCATGTTATTTTGTAAAAAATATACGTAATATAAGAAAAGTAATGTTTCTCTATTATTTTGAATGTTTTCTGAAAGTAATTATACATCGTTATTTAGAAAACATTAATAACCTCGCAGGACTATATATAATATTCCTGCCTTGATTATGAGTCGAAAATGTTCAAGCAGCCAAGACCTAGTTATGGAGTTATGCAAGTTTGCATTTTTTTCAATATTCTGAATTACTTTTTACTTATATCGAATTACTTATATCGATTACGAAAAATTCATTCGTTCCAATACAAGTTAATAGGCGGCCCTCGTAGCCCAGTTGGCATGACACTGGTGTCTCATACCGAGGGTTCCGGGTTCGATTCCCGATGAGGTCACAATTAATCTATGTGATTTACTCAAGCCTGGGTGTTTTGTGATATTTCTCGCTTCTGTAATTGGGCCTCTGGCCTGTTGAAACGTAAAATATATTTTTTAAATATATATAAATAAAAACCACGCATAAATTGCATTTGGAATGTTTTTATTATTTTATTTGACTTGTATTAAAGGGAATAAATTTTCTATATTCGATATTAGTTAGTTGAATGATAGTCTAACGTTTTACAGATGTATTTTGAAAAAAAATGCAATCTTTGATGGCACATATCTCCATAACTCTTTATATTAGATCGTGGTTGCTTGAACATTTTCGACTCATTATCAAGGCAGGAATATAGTCCTGCAAGGTTATTAGTGTTTTCCAAATAACCCTATATATTATAATAAATTTATATTTATATAAGTATAATAATAATGTACGTGACGAGTTACATCAAAATTATTTGATGAAAAAATTGTTTGTCCACAGTCAAGACTAGGGATGGGAATTGCAAAATACGTTACCCTCATTCTCGATCCTCTTTCAGGCGCGCAATCCGAAGTCGTAAAGAACACGAAAACAGTACAGCACACGTAAAAAACATCCATTTTAATATCCACCATCTTGTTCCAACGTAGTTTCAGCAAAAACACAAGACGCGAGTGCGAAAAGCGAGAACTAAATCAATGAATCAATTAACCCCTATACCGGGCGGAAAAAACTCACGCTTTAACAGCCTATAAATTTATATTTAAAAAAAGATTTTCGAAGCTTTTGCTATGGCCGCGATATTCCAAGTGTCAAAATGTGAATGCTGTTGTCTGCACGAACGCGGAGGACGATATGAAGAGAAACGGAGATGGTTGATTTCTTTATATCGCAAATTTGAAGACCTGAAAGGACTTGGTCTCTCAGTTTCGCGAAGATGTTGCCCGTATTGGCGGGATATTATTCTTAACCTCACTTTGGACACCATCTTGAATACAAATTGGCAAGTCTGACAGGACCGCCGCCGGTAATATGGTTTCTACCGTTGTGCGTTTCAATTTCGAATGCGTTTGTTTAATGGGGATCCCGACAATAACGTGTAATTGAAAAATACCTAAATAAGGACATTAATTCCCATGTAATTTTGAAATTCAAGGGATCCAAAAAAAATGCAAATTATGCGGAACTCGGTTAATTCGAAATTAAAGATACCAAAAAAAAATTGCGAAATTCGCAGAAAATCGTAAAACTCGTGAAAAAAGCCATTAATTTGTGTGAAAAACGTCTGTATTTTTGCACATTTTAAGAAATTATTTCGCAAATACAAATGCAATATTTATTATGCTGAGGCTAAATCCAAGATAATGGTCCCATTGCATATACAACGAAAATGAGTATTTCACTATATTATTGAATGTGCTAATAACAAAATGAAACAAGAATTAAATAAGATATTACACTTTAAAGTTCCGAAAAATGCACTGCATATTTTGACATTTCATAGGCAATATATGAGGTTAGTTTAGGTTATTAGGTTTGGTTAAGTTAGGTCATTAGGTTTGGTTTGTTTAATTTAGATTACAATTATTTTAGTTAGATTAAATTAACAAAACGTTAAATTATATAGTGAAATACTTATTTTCATTGTATGAACAACGGGACCATCGTCTTGGATTATTCCCGAAAAAAATCGAAATATTTTTTTCGGTTTCGTCAAATTTCGAAAAAAAAAATCGAATTATGTAAACTAATTATCATTTTGGGACTAGTAGGTTTAAAAAATTTCGAATTATGGTGAATTTCGAATTATCAGAGTTTTTAAAAGGCTTTACTGTGTTTCATTTTAGAATATTCAACAAATCTAACAACTAAATGCCCCGCCTTGTAAATGAGTAAATGAATGTGTATATTGACAAGAAAAAAAAACTTTAATGTGTACCACTGTTAAAGATATAGTTTTTCATGGATTGTTTCACAAAATTTCCACCATTATCAGGGGACTTTAAATTAGGTCAGGTAAAAAAAAACTTTTTTTTTACTATTTTAAATTTTATAGTTTTGTTATGCGCGCTATTGTCAGCGCACAGTTGTCTGTGCGTCAATTTCCTTGTTTCTCCTATATTTGTATTATTATTTATTTAAATATTATCACAATTACACTTTTTAAAATTAAACCTATAACGCCCCGCTAGACGAAACCTATTCTGGGATAATTATATTTCCCAATTCAATTGTTTTCTTATTCTAACTAAAATCACATTTATACAATACAGTGGTACCTCGACGTACGAGTGCCCAAACAAACGAGTTTTTCGAGATACGAGCTCGCACTCGTTACAGTTCGAGGAAAAGAAACGCCCAGAAAAACATGCAACTGGTCGTGCATCGGAGACATTTAATGACGCTTGCAATATTCTGAAAGGGGAAAGAAACAAACCTCCCAGGACATGTTTTTTTTTTTTAAAAAAAGCCCCTGCAGGTGAAAGCGTGGCGAAAAAGACAAAGACCAGAGAAGAGAAAAACAGTGACGATCCCAGTGCAGGATGAACGAAATATGCCAAGACGAATATCTACCGGAAGAGATGATAACACTCGATAGATGTCGCCGCTGCGCTGAATAGCGAAGAATAGGGATTTGTATTCTGCGGATATCTCTTTAGTTGTCAGCTCTTGCGGCTGGTTCATTTCGCGCTTCCTCACATTCTAATAGTTCTGCATTTCATTGAACTTTTGGCGTTTGTACTTTGGGGAGAGATGTTTATTGTATGAATGCCAAAGGAGTAGGGGTTAAGTTGTAACCCGCTCTGGAACGAGAGTGAGGCTTGCACTCGGGTGCGAAATGTTGTATTTTATATATGTAGAGATTTACAGTGCGGCCCTGCGCATCCCATAGACAATGACGAATTCAAGATAGGTGGCTATTTTCATAGATCGTTGTTTTGTTGAGGAGTGGCAGTTATGTTAATTAAATATATGTATTATGAAAATCGTTGCTTTGTTTAGAATATTTTGATACGGGAGCAATGAACCTAGGTTCAGACTTACCTCCACGACCACGGGGATCAAATCAGGTCTCCGATGGATGGTCTCATCACCGAAGACGTGACCTATTGATTTCCAATAGTTTAGCCAGTTTCCCCTTTGATCTGATCAGTACTTAGAATTGGCTTACAATTACGCGGGAACCGTCCTGTCAGCGGATATATATAGGAAGATCTGTATCGCCAAGCTACTCGATAAAAGTATTATAAGTATATAAGTTCATCGGTTATAAGTATTTAAGTTCATCATCCATTCGAGCGTACGATATTAAATACATAGTAGAAATGATTTCAGTAAAAGGTAGGGTGGTCCATCTAATACGCCGGATTTAATTTAAATATGAATCATACCAAATTAGTATATAATTGAGCAAATTTTATTAATTTATAATAAGACATGTTGAGATTAATTATCGTATTGGCCAAATGACCGCCGCGGCTGTGTTGGCATACCCTGACTCATTTGACAAAATTTTTGATGAATTTTCAAGGCAGTTTGTTCAGTTTCAACAATAACGCGTTTTGTTTTTAGTTCAGAAATTGTTTGTGGTTAGCTAGCATAAACAATGAAGTTTACAAAACCTCAGAGGAAAAAATCGCATCGCGTCAAGTCGCGTAAGGATGGAGGTGAAGGTCCTTGATCTTATTTCACTAAAGACTAATTAATATTTTCGGCCAACCGCATAGCAATCCATTTTTAATAACTTCAATGACTGCAGATAAAAAATGTGAAGTATTATGTTTGCCGAGTATAATATAAAAGATTTTTTTTTTCATTTATTTATCATTTTTTCTTATTTTTTTTTACATCTCATACCCACAAAACAACACATTGATATTTGTCTGTAGGTGCATCAATACATATATGTAAATAAATTGTATTTACCAGAAATACATTCATATTAATTAATTACAATAGATCTTATAAACTCAAATACAAATCAACAATACAATACAACAATACAAAAATTACCAAAATCAAAATAAGTCTCTTTTATTTAGTAACATATTTATTAATTCTGTATTTTGCCCTTTTTTATTAATATCCATTTTGACACGACATGGGATTTTATTTAATATTTTTGGTATGACATTTTTTAATGTTCTTTGTCCATATTTATTTATGACCTACGGTACAGATGCCGGCAAACATGTTGAACATTTTTCGGCGAAGTGGGGGAGAGTTTGCGCATGTACCATTCCACCAACGAGACCCAAAATTTGTCTTCTGCGCATACCCCCACCACGCCGAAAAATGTCCAAGAAGTTTGCCGGCAACTGTATTCGTAGTCCTTCTTTAACCGTAAATCTGGTACTGTTTATGAATCAATCAATGTTTATATGTCCCGTCTTCATGATATCGTGTAATTAGTTTGTATCACAAGATAGCATTAATTGGCATTTGTAGGATATTTTTAAATCCGGCGTATCCGATGAGCCACCACATATTGAATAAAACAATACAAAATTTGTTGTCTCTTATCTCCGTAACTGTAGACATTTTCCTCAAATTGTAAAAAATATTTTCTATTCAAATCTACGAGACACATTTAAAAAATAAGTTCTCATATAATTCATATTTCCCTTATAATAATTTTAAAAAATCGACATTCGACAGATGTCTAGACATATCTCATAAAAAAAATTCACATCCATAAATTAGAAGTTCCCGTCTATGTTCTTTTAGGATATTATAACTAGGGAATGCAATCCCGAGTCGGGATTGCCTTTTCAGGATCCCTCGAGATTAGAATTTCCAATCTCGCGGAATCCCTACGGATCGGGATCCCGAATACTTTTGTGTTTTTCATTTATTTATAGAGCTGAATAGCAATTAACGACAACGCCTTGCATTTTTATATCAGCAATTTTAATAAAATGTTCATTATTAATCATCGCTTTAAAGTTTTTGTAGGCGTTTTTCCAAGCATCAATCAGTCAATGTAGTAGAGTTAGTAGTAGTTTTTATTACTATGTTAGGTTCATAAAATACAGCAAATATTTTGAAAGCTACTTGCATTATTATAATGTTACATGAACATAAGTTTTAAGTACTTACTAAAAGTTCTATAGACATACAAAATTAAGCATACAAAATATAAAAAATGCTGATGAATCCCGAAAATCTCGTCCGATTTTTCGGTTCGGGATTGATCTCGTAAAATGCCTCGAGATCTCGCGGGATCGGGATTGCATTCCCTAATTATAACGATACTAAAGGGAACAGCGTTATTCAGCAAAATGAAATTTGAATTACAATTATCCAATTCTAAAATGAAAAAATCAGACAGATTTGTCACCACGAAACTATGAACGTTTGAAAATCGAAAGCAGACTTCTCTTAAATGTTACGAAGCCTTCGTGAAATATTTCGCTGCACTCGTTGCCAAGCTTATATAGCCTGGGCAATGGTGATTGAATGTGTTAGGTTGTTCTTGCATTATCATGGTAGAAAAATTTCATGGGGGCGTTGGCGTGGAGACCCTGATGAATGACATACGGGCGTAATAATTCATAAATATCCGTTAACATTCCTCAAGTCTATTGAAAAGCAGAGACAATGGATTATGGATAATAAGGATTCCTTACCTTTTGGTCTGGAAGGGCCAAAGTGGCTTGTTAGCGACTATTGATTATGCTACTGCAAAGTCACGGACTTCAACTCAGGACTAAAATAAGTACAGTTGAACTTCGTTAATAGGTTAACTTAAAAGTTTACAGATATCTATGAAAATATATGAAATAGATTCAGAAAAATAAATTATATTTTGTAACTCAGTATGGATGGTGTGGGATAATGTTTTCATTCATAATTTTTATAATAAAAATCTTAAAAAATACGAATCCTTAAAACGCGATGTGATTGGTCGTGACGTTGTTTGACTAGAATTATAGACGTACGTGATCTATGGTGTTTGTCACTGAAATTTGTTTCGTTTCTATGGTAACTGTTCGCCTCGTTTTGTTTTTACTGGCGTTTGCATGGTTTTTTTCATGGATTTTGCCGTGTTTGTGACCCATTTTAATAAAATAAGGGTCTAAGAACACATTTAAAATAATGGAGGATAGATTTTCGCAAGGAAAATCCGATAACTTACAGAAAATTGACGCTTCAATGTTGGATTCATTTTTCAGTTTTCAGGAATGAATTTCTACATTTGGGTACCATATAATATATACAAAAAATTTTCTCTGGCATTATGGACACAGAATACAAAAAACGAATGAACGTCTAAATACGCGAACTTGCAGTCAGCTTACATAAAAAGTCATGACTGACGTTACTTGTGAAAATAAGCGTTTTGGCGGGAGTTTAAAATCGTGTTTTTCAAAATCGTTTTTAATGTTCACATACATTTTAAAAGAAAATCTTTTTCATAAACGTATTTACTAAACTAAAGTTAAGATTTTTCTATTACAAAAAAAATGTGAAATACCCTATTCGAAATTCAAGGGACCCAATAAAAAAACATTTCGAATTATGCGGAATTCCATTTATTTGAAATACAATGTACCAAAAAAATGCGATTAAATTCGACAATAATCGTACAACTCGTGAAAAAGCCATTAATGCGTGAAAAATTCTGAATTTTTCATATTTCCAGAAATTATTTCGAAAACGCAATATTTTTTATGCTAATAAAGATGTTTTTTTTACAGACGGAAAACACAGAAAAATGTTTTTAATATTCATGAAATTGGCTTTATTTGCAGATAATTTCATGGCATTGATATTTAAATGTGATTTCGGGCATGTGACCGACGTGGTTGGCACGTACCTGGCGTAATCTAACGCCGGCCGCACACTGGATGCGTTTTCGTACGAAATCGATTATTACGTATACGTACGAATACGCAAGTACGTTCCTGACCTTCGAAGTAGTATTAAACATCGCACACTGTACACGATTTAGTAGTGCGTGTACGCACGTATAGATGCGACGTCCGACACGATCCGGATTTGTTCGGAAATTTTTGCAATTTCGTACGATGGATATTGAAAATTTTGTCAATTTGACACATGACCACAAATGTTTGTGGGACCAAAGTGATTCAACTACGTGACCATCAGCGCAGATCATGGCGGAGAATCTCTAAAGAACTAAAAAAGTAAGTTAACTAATTTGGTTTAATGAAGGTGAAGTATAATTATGTGCTTCGAACAAAAAAACTTTTAAATATTTCTCCTTCGATTTTCCCCAGCATTAGTGAATCTATTAGATGGATAGTCATGAAATTTGTCATTATTTAAGTCTGCCATAATAGAGTTTTCCGTAAGATAGATTATTCATTTGGCACAAACCTCATTTGGTCATTGGAGAAATGCGCAAAGTAACTGATCGTGACAACGCAAGACGCAATCAATGTGCGCGCTCCAATACGTACGAAAGTAGTCGTACGAATACGTACGTAATAATTCGTATCCAAAGTGCGGCCGGCCTAAAGGTCCAATTTTCACATACTCTTCGCAGTAAATCAGGCTGTACTTCGGCAGTGATGCTTCGAATGTTGACTTCCACGTACTCAACTGTTTCTGGTTTATCAGTGTAGACATGCGATTTTACATATTCCAGCAGAAAATAGAAAAGAAAATAGAAATAGAAAGTCCTAAATTTTCATCAAAACTGTGATTGATGATTTGCAAATTCAGAAAAAACCTGATTATTCAGACATCTCAAAAGCTCTTTAACTCTTACATTGAAATTTCGACCGGTTTTTCCAATATAAAGCGCTGTACAATCATTACACGACAATTTGTAAACACCTGAATTGTTAAATATATTATCTTTATTTTTTGAATTTATGAGGAGTTTTCGAAACTATATTATTATCTGTATGAAATGCACGTCTAATATTGTTAAATTTTTGGAATTTCTATTTTACACGTAAATAATTTTGGTCTGAAATTGAATAATTAAGAATCATTAGAAATTAGTAAAGCTTGTAATAGTAAACAAAATATGATTAATAATCAATTAAATTTTAACTAGTAGCCCAATTTAAAAAAAAAAACAATAATTGTGTGTAATCAAGAACTTCAGCAATAATGTTCGAAAATTATTTTTCAAATAATTTACAAAAGCAAAAAACAAAAGACCTTATTCATTTTGATATTTTGACAATTATAAAACACCATGACGATAGAAAGGTTTTTCCGAAATATGTACGTGTAATTAATTAATAAAATACTAGCAGGAAAGCAATCGGCGAAGCCGATTGCTTACTGCTAGGCCCTGCGGGCGGCTATTGTGGCCGCTTCGCGGCCAGCGATGGCCGCTGTGCGGCCAATTGTGTTTGCTGTGCAGCAAACACAATTGTTTACCTATGCCTACGTCAGCCGCTTCGCAGCCAATTGTATCTGTCATATTTCCACTTTTATGTCTTATGGTTAGGACACTCGCCTCGTGATCCAAAGGTCGTGTGTTTTTAATATCGTACGCTCGAATGGATAATGAACTTAAATACTTATAACCGATGAAATTATATATTTGTAATACTTATAACGAGTAGCTTGTAGGTCTCGTGGTTAGGACTCTCGCCTCGTGATCCAAAGGATGCGGGTTCGAACCTCACTCCAGACCAGCAGGTTAGTCCTATTTTCATAGCACAAGCGTTTAGCTTAGTTTGAAAATAGTAAGAATATTGATGTGACACGTATTCCGTGTTCGCATCTCTATTTAAAAAAAATAAAAAAAATATGAGTTGTTTAGATATAATTAAGACAAAGTATTTATTCAGTATTTCTAACCGATTAATAAGTCAGAGCGGAATAAACCACAGTTCGATAGGTAGGTACCTACTCTCTTCTCTTCTCGCAGTGTTGATTACTTTTATACAACATTATAGAAAACCAAAAATGTAATTAAAATTTCAACAAATAAAATATTCTCGACCGTAAAAAAAAAATCGAGTTTGCCAGGATTCGAAACTGGGATCCTCTGATCCGTAGTCAGACGCGTTATCCGCTGCGGCACACGCCCCAGCGGGCACCATGGCAAAATTATTGTATACAAATAGAAATCATCATCCAAATGCAGAAACGTACGACATTGGTTACGGTAATTAATATATTAATAAGTAGATACATACAAAAGATACGTATGCAGCTAAGACGTGGGTACTAAGAGGAATGAGCGAGCACTGGACATTTTTGAAAGGAAATTTTTGAGGCGTATCTTCGGACCGGTTCTAAAAAATTGACTTTGGCGCAGACGTTACAACAATGAGCTCTATACTCTGTTTAAGGAGCCGAACGTCACAAAATGTATAACTAGGAAGACTTCGGTGGCTGGGTCATGTGGAGAGAATGTCCGAGCATCAAGCACCAAAGTCCCTGCTGAACTCAAGGCCAATAGGGCGAAAGAGCTTAGGAAGGCCAAAATTAAGATGGAGTGACCACGTCCTCAAAGACATCTCTGCCTTAGAGCTTCGGAACTGGAGAGAGCTGGCACTAGACCGAGATGAGTGGAGGAAGACTCTTGGGAGGCCAAGACCCACCAGGGGTTGCAGAGCCAAGAGTGATGATGATGATGTACCCATTATCCTATTAGTGTCTTTAATAAATATAATATATATAAAAAAAACGAAATAGAAAGGAAAATAATAATTTATTATTATTATATTTTACAGAGTTATTTTTAAAACATTAATAACCTCGCAGGGCTATATTCCTGCCTTGATTATGAGTCGAAAATGTTCAAGCTATTATGACCTAATATCAATAGTTAAGGAGATATGCGACATCAAAGTTTGCATTTTTTTTCAATAGTTCTGACTTTTTTTTTGTAAAACGTTGGACTATCATTACAGTAACTCATATCAATTACGAAAAATTCATTCGTTTCAATACAAGTTAAATAAAATGATAAAAACCCTGAAAAAATTGCACTTGGAATGTTTTCCAATTGGAATTCGAAGGTTTTTATTTTTTTATTTGACTTGTATTAAAGGGAATGAATTTTTCATGTTCGATATAAGTTACTGTAATGATAGTCCAATGTTTTACAAAAAATAAGTCAGAAATATTGAAAAAAAATGCAAACTTTGATGTCGCATATCTCCTTAACTATTGATATTAGGTCATAATAGCTTGAACATATTCGACTCATAATCAAGGCAGGAATATAGTCCTGCGAGGTTATTAATGTTTTACAAATAACCCTGTATACAGAAGGAATAGGCATGATGACAGATTTTGAAATAACCTTCTATATTGTAGGTACACGTCTACTATTACCGAAATAACATTATTTCAGTAATAAACTAAGTTTTTACGCAAATAATTGCACGTTCATCTACATATTTTTAATTTCGCGCAAAAATGCCCGTAGCTGTCATTTCGTCTACGTGACGTCAATCCTCAGTAAACATTGCATTGTGTATATGGCAACAGTTCAAAGACACGGTGATGGGTACTGAGGCGCGACGTCACTCGCTCTGACCGGTGTTTCAGTTAAAATAGCGGATTGCACAATTTTATACTTTTATTTTATTGAAAATCTTATTAATTTCAATGCGTACATTAAAACTGGATCATTTTTTAGAATACTTTCAAAATATTTTCATCTCTAAAATCACTCTTTCTTCAATTCTTTAATACTGTCATCATGCCTATAGCGCGCTGTCTGAATTGGCGAAGGGAAAAATTACATTTCAAAATGAAGACTACAACACACACAAGTTCACCAGTTTGAAGACTACAAAGTGTACACTACATTTGTAGTAAAAACTACATGAAGTGAACTAATTGTAGTACTACGAAATTGTAGTACTAATAAAGTGAAGTTATGAAACAATTGTAGTTAATGAAGCGAAGTAATGAAGTAATTGTCGTATTAATGAAGTGAAGTAATTATACTATAAAATTGAAGTACTAATGAAGTAATTATATTTTTTCCCACATAAAAAGTTTGATGACTAAAAACAAAAAATGGTCGCCGGAAAAAATATATGAATATATAGACATTTTGAGGTTGTTTCAGTTTCCAAAGATTTCTTCATTTTTTCATTTTCTTTCTTCATCTTTCTTCTTCATCAACTTCACCAACTTCATCAAAAATTTCACATAAAATATATTATGTACTATTTGAAGTGTGTGCTTGTACTTTGTGTGTACTTTGTAGTGTTCGCTTTGAAATGAAGTGTACTATTACTTTCAATAACTTTGAAAGTAATAGTACACTTCAATGTAATGTAGTACTACATTGTAGTAGTGAGAACAGAGTGGACCATCACTAGTCTGAATCCCTTGTAATATGTCATACACTATCGCAGGATCTGGAACGGACGCTGGAGACCAGACAGCGCTGGTCCTGGAGTCAGGCCCGATCCCTGGAGTCGAGTGTCGGTTACCTGATGCCGATCACGACTGGCCGGCGCTATTGCCGCCCAGGTCACGTGTCTATCGCTGCAGATATAAACATCGGACGGGATTTTTACCGTTTCCCGCCGAGGCTTAACGACATTTGGGCACGTCTCGCATATTCTCGGAGTAGACTCGAGAGTGGCTCGATGATCTGGGGGCCACATGAGAGCAAGTACTCTCTTATGGTGGAGAAAGTCCAAAAGAAGTTTCTGAGATATCTCTACATGAGAGAGTACGGGCATTATCCTTGGCTTTACCCAACCGAGTTTCTCCAGGGTATGCTTGGCTACAATAGTCTAGAGACTAGAAGGAATGTGTATTTGATTACACATTTTTATCCATTGTTGCGCGGTACGATCGACAATACTGAAATTATGCAGAGCATTGGTTTGTATGCTCCTGATAATTACCTTAGACATCGTCAGCATAGATTGTTTCACATTCCAATATACAGGACCAACCTGCCGATGGTTATGCCTGCTGGAAGAGCCACAGCTATGCTGAACAAAATCGCTTTGGGTATTGATATATTCCATGTGTCTGAGGGGGTTTTCCGAAGCAGGATTCTCCTACACCTCTGACCAGATTGTACAGCTCACTTCTAATTAGTTAATAATAAATTGTTATTTTAATATACAATATGTATATGGGTGTGTATATATGTATGTATATGTATATGTGTATGTATGTATATATATGTGTATAAGTTCATAATATGTAGCATTAAACATAAAGTTTGTAATGTACATATTATGTAATAAATAAAAATTGAAAAAAAATTGAATTCTGAAAATAACAAGATTGGTGATGGTCACCCTAACGCCGGCCGCACACTGGATGCGTTTTCGTACGAAATTGAGTAGTACGTATACGTACGAATACGCAAGTCCATTCCTGACCTTCGAAGTAGTGTTGAACATCGCACACTGTACACGATTTAGGGCCGGTTGTTTCAAGTTGGATTAAAGTAAGCGTTCTTTTAAAGCATAGATTTTTACGTTCTCCACCAATCAGACGATCCGTTTTCGTAAAAATCTATGCTTTGATCGACAGCTTACTTTGATCGAACTTGAAACAACCGGGCCTTAGTAGTGCGTGGACGCACGTATAGATGCGACGTCCGACACGATCCGGATTTGTTCGGAAATTTTTGCGACTTCGTACGATGCATAGGTATTGAAAATTTTGTCAATTTGACACATGACCACAAATGTTTGTGAGACCAAAGTGATTCAACTACGTGACTATCAGCGCGGATCATGGCGGAGAATCTCTAAAGAACTAAAAAATACCTGTAGGTTAAGTAATTTGGTTTAATGAAGGTGAGGTAGGTATAATTATGTACTTCAAATTGTACAAATTTTTTTTATAAATATTTCTCCGATGTTATGAGCTCTCGTTGCACTTCGATTCTCCCCAGCATTTGTGAATCTATTAGATGGATAGTCAAGAAATTTGTCCTTATTTAAGTCTGCCATAATAGAGTTTTCCAGAAGATACAGATTATTCATTTAACACAAACGTTATTGGAGAAATGCGAAAAGTAACTGATCGTGACCAACGCAAGACGCAATCAATGTGCGCGCTCCGTACGTACGAAAATAAAAGTATTAGCTTTCCACTTTAATTTATTATTATTTTTTAATGTTATTATATTTTCTTGATTGTATTTCTTGAGCAATCATTTAATTTTCATTTAAACTATCCATTATATAAATGTACACTCTACCTTATTGTTGGTAAAAGCCCTATAGAGCTTTAATAAATAAATAAAATTTAAAGAAAGTTCTGCATTTTTAACCGGTCGCGGTCAAAAACCGTAACCGGTCAAACGGTACAGATTTGCATGGAACATAATCAGGAAAGGGAAGAGACTAAAGAAGAGGGGAATAATGTCGAGTATTTTACCTGCCGGGTCTTAAAGAATAAGAATGCAAAATTTGGGTCAGATCGGACAAATGGTGTAGATTTGTATAGAGGCGGCTCCTGAACAGAATCGCCCAACGAGCAATTTGGATAGGCCATAATATAAGGCATCCGGGCCTGCTCTTTACCATCGTCGAGGGAAACGTTGAAGGCAACAATCGTAGAGACTGCCCGAGATCAAGCTACGTAGACCAAATTATCGGAGATGCGCGCTGCAGCACCTACCAAGAGTTGAAGAGGCTGGCAGGAGAGACAGAGAGGAGTGGAGAGATCGAGTGCTTGTTGCAAAAAAGCCAGAAATAGTAGGTATACTGCTGTAGTAGTTGATGAGGGGGACTATTATTGCGTTACATACAGGCTGTAACAGAGCTAGTTCACAATACCTTACAGGTAGATTATGAGTCGAAAATACCTAATTAATATCAATACTTATGGAGATATGCGATAAAACGATAAACTTAAATATCGATAAAAGAAAAATTACAATAATTTCCCAGAATCTTTAGTAATGCATAGATTTTTTGCTTGTATGCGCTGCACGCCGCTGTCGCTGTGACCTCGGATTTAGAAGTATGGACACGTTCTGGTAATTTCCAACGAATATCAATCAGATTCTGAAGAATCGCTCCGTTCAGCGTGCTAGTGGAATGAATTGTGATAGCAATGTGGTATCAGTGTGTCACGATGATGGAGACGGCCAAGGGAAGATTGATTTGGTCGAAATCGCTGTTGACCATTTTAAAAAGCACAAAATTCTCTGTTCAACATTGTCCGTCATTAACGCTACAAGATGGCGCAAATAAATCAGAAACACAGAAAAAATCGCGTGTGTAAAGGTCTTTTCATATAAGCTTGCAATTGAGTTAGAGCTTCACCAGCGTAACTTGGCGTGCGGCGACTTTGAAGCTAAAACCCGCCCCGCCCGCACCCGGCGGTAACCCCTCGCCCTGTCATTCAGTTCAATCTCGCATTTGCGCGTGAGCTGTGACTGAATTATGTCCAAAACAGTCTTGCAATACCTTGCAGGTGGTGCAAGAACGATTGCCAACGTAGTATTAAAGTTTTGCGAAGCTGAAAAAGTAAATAATGGACCAATACTACCGTTTGACAGGACTCTAGAGAGAGCGGCCGCCATTACTGGTTTGTTTCTTTAGTGTTGCCCGACCAAATATCTATTATAATATCATAAAATATATTTGTCAATATACCGGACACTCTGGCAACTTCTATTTCGCGACAGGGGCGCCCTCCCTCGCACGATAATTTTTACTGGTGGCATTCTAGTGTGGGTACAGTGCGTAATACGCGCATTGTTTCGTTGTGTTAAGTTTACGGATACGAGAAGGGTGTATCCGTAAACTTAACATAACCAAACAATGTGCGTATTACGCACTGTACCCACACTAACTCAATTGCAAGCTTATATGAAAAGACCTATACATGGCGTAATCAGAGAGTCTAGGAGTTTAAATTTTTTTTATTTTTTTATTTTTTTTATTTTATTAATTACACGGCTTAATAGCCTTTTACAACAGGTTTATACATAATTAAAATACAACAAAAGATTAAATGTAAAAGAAAAATAAAGGGTATAAATGTAAAAAAGTATATATACATAGTTTAAACATAATGATTTTTGCATATATACTTTTTTTACATAACATATATGTAAAAAAAGTATATATGCAAAAAAGTGTAAAGTAGTGATCTCAGAAATTTTTACTCACCGATAATATAGCAATATTAAATTTGAATAGCCAGGTATATATAAAAAATTTAAGACATTATACAAAAATTTAATATTTTGAAAAGAAATGATAATATAATGATTTTTTAAATTTTGAGAGAGATAGATTTAAAATGTCGACATATGTAGGTAGTTCATTGCCCAGTTTGCGCATCCGAGGTATGCTAGAATTTGAACGATAGTTTGTGTCCGAATTGTCACAATAAAACAGCATGTTTTGGCGAGTCCTACGGTTAGGTACTTTAAAATTAATACTATTCAGGAGTTCGCAACAGTCGAAATTTGAGTGTAATATTTTAAAAAGGAATATTAAATCTGTTAATTTTCTTCGATCTTCCAAGGTTAGGAGATTAAGATTAGTTTGCAAATATTTGTAGTTTATTTGGTCGATCGGAATATGATATAAGAAAGTGTTGAAGTGTCACCCTCGTCTTGATAGAGGACGGTCTAAACACTGAATACCTCGGATTTCTAGGTCGCAAAGTGAATGTCCAGCCTTAATGCAATTTCATTGGTGTCTTTGCTATAGGAACCCTGGGGAATGGAAACGACGAATTCTTTAAAAGCGTTTTTCACCGCCTATCGCAGTTTAAATTTTTTGCTTGCAAAAAATTATCCAAATTCCGAAAGAAGTGGAAACTGTACCCACACTAACTCAATTGCAAGGTTATATGAACAGATCTACACTTATGTACGCGCTATAAAATTGTTATATTGTTTTTAATGCTCTTCCCAATGAAATGATGTGTTTTTGAAGATTTTGACCAAATGTTTCTGCCATTGCGCCAAAATATTCAACACTTGCGAGAAAATTTGCGTTATGGTGTTTTCATAAACTTGAAGATTCTGATCAAACGCGATAAAATTCAACGTTTTTTTTCGGTATACGGTATACAATGCAGCACGTTGTACTGCTGCCATTGAGAACATTTTTCGTTGTCGTGGGGAGACAATTGCGCCGCACGCCACTGATGTCTTGCCTGTGTTTGTGCTGTGCTAAATAAAATAATAGAAATTAAAAATAAAAATTTTAATAATTTTTTTGTATGAAAGTTTATTCTGTGAACACATTTAGTTACATTGTGAAATTGCATTATATAGACTGATCACATACATAAGCCAGCTCATACAGGTTTTAAGCCCTGCATAAGAGATGTCCATCCACTTTTCTCATGCATAAATTAGCTTCGTCTCTCTGAGACTTCTTTGATTTATCCTTAATTAAAAAAATAATTGACCGAGAACGAAAAGAGCCTACCAAGGGAATGTGTTGGGACTAGGGAATGCAATCCCGAGTCGGGATTGCCCTTTCGGGATCCCTCGAGATTAGAATTTCGTATCCCGCGGGATCCCTACGGATCGGGATCCCAAATACGTTTGTGTTTTTTTGTTTGTTTATAGAGCTGAATAGCAATTAACAATGTATCAATCAGTCAATGTAGTAGAGTAAAAACTACTAACCAGAAGTAGTTTTTATTACTATGTTAGGTTGACAAAATACGGCAAATATTATTTAAATCTATTTTCATTATTTGAATGTGAAAAGGATCGCTCAGATGGTTTGGGCATGTTGAGCGAATGAATGAGGAAAGAATGGTAAGAAAGACATATAATGCAAGTAACAGAAAGAGAGGGCGACCGCGGAAGACGTGGCATGACCAGATCAATCAGATACCGCCTCAACAACCGGCGAGCTAGCACGCGAAGATGTATGAACGTGGATGAGGCGAGAGTTGTATGTCAGGACAGAAGAGTGTGGCGCTCTATCCTCTCTGCCTACCCCCACGGGGAAACGGCGCGATGGTAAGTAAGTAAGTAATGTGAAATGAACTAAGTTTTAAGTACTTACGAAAAGCTCTATAGACATATATACAATTAAACATACGAAACACAAAAAATGCTGATCAATCCCGATAATCTCGTCCGATTTTTCGGCTCGGGATTTGTAAATCTGACATTATCTCGTAAAATGCCTCGAGATCTCGCGGGATCGGGATTGCATTCCCTAGTTGGGACAGTTCAAGATGGCTTTTAAACCGGGCTTTTTGCAAGATTTAGACATCTCAAATGCTCTTTAACTCGTACATTAAAATTTCGGCCGGTTTTTCCAATATAAAACGCTATACAATCTTTGCACGAAAGTTTATAATTGAATATAACTGAATTGTTATATCGACTGCCCCGATGAACGAGGCAGTAACTCAATAAAATCGATTTTTCAGGGGGACACTTTTAAGTTTCGAACCGGATTGCTAATTCTTTTTTGAATTTTCTCAATTTTTTTTTATGTGTAGGTATCTAATATTTAAGACGATCTTACAGTAATAGAGATATTTTATTATAATTTATATTCCTATCTACTTCGTTATTACATGGAAGAAAAATGGTTAAATGATTTACTAGTTTTGTAAAATTCATATATTTATCTGTTAAATACTGCATTTGAGATACTGCTGTCTTTGCTGTAGGTAGGCAATCATGGCCTAAACCTAAAAATGGTACTAACTCAAATACCTAAAATATCGAGTTACTGCCTCGTTCGTTCGGGCAGTCGATATATTATTATCTTTATATTTTGAATTTATGAGGAGTTTTCCTGTATTATTATTTGTATAAAATGCAAGTCTTAATTTTTAAATTTTTAATAAATTTTTACAAGGCCAATCTATAAAGTTGCCCAACCAATTGAAAAAAACTAAATAATAATAATTGCCTGAGAACGAAAAGAGCGGACATCTGTAGCCTGCCTAGGGAATGAGTTGGGACGGTGTAAGGAAGAAGAAGCCTTTTAAACTGGGCTTTTCTGGGATCCTCATTTGCCGACATCTTTCATCTCCGAGTCACGATGCTGGTGATGACGACGACGCATCCAGCACCCCCCCCGCGGCCGCTGCAGATGGCGCTGTCTCCCGCGCATACCAAGCGGACGAAGATTTATCGTCGGAGAAAGATTACTGATGGCTCCTCGCGGACTATCTGGCTGATTCCGCGGCCAAGGCTGTGGCGGGACGGCCCGCGCAAGCTAATCGGGAGCTGGACAATGACCTAAAACGACCACGCACAGAAAAGAATGCGCGAGATATGCTGGCTACATAATAATCTGTGATAATATGCAAAAGAAAAATACAATTAGAAACAAATTCAATAGGATACGAATGGGGACCCACCACTTTCCTACCGGCCCTACTCTTGCGTCGCCAGGTTGACATTTTTCTTATTTAAAGCCATCCCCGTGCGGCGCCCGTGTGTAGGGCGAACGCCGCAAGGTTCTGGCAGCAAAAAACCCATTCGTTGTCCCCTCCACCGAGAACTTTCTTTATTAAATCAAATACAAATACGAGAAAATTAAAAGCATATAAAAGAAATAGATTTGTGCAGCGGCATAAAAATCGGAAGTAGAAAAACAAAAGCAAAGAAAAATAGAAATAAAATCAGGTTAAATACAAAATCAAAATAAAAAGAAGATAGCAAAATAGTAACATAAAACAGTATAAGCGAGGAAGTACACAGGTTAAATTCATAAGCAAAAATAGCAACAAAATAGGATCATAAATTATCCATTCAATAGGATAATGTAAAATACATATAGTAACATCGTAACATAAGAAGGAAAAAAATTAACCCATAAAAACCAAGTTTTTATGGGTTACAAACAACTGGCCGCCGCACATAGAGATATTGGACCTCAAAACCTGGCCAAAACCCTTAAATTGCTTTTACAATAGTGTAATACATATTCAAATATACTGCTATTGTTTTTTATTATAATGTGATTCAAATTATTATATTTTTAAATGTTTTTGTTGGATTAGGGGGTCAGACCTCTTAGAATAGGAAACATGGATACTCAGTTAGCTGCTTATAATTGTAGCGCAACAAAGAAAACTAAACGAAAATACAAGAAATAAATACAAAAGTGTACATGCAATAAAAAAGTAGCCCATAAAAACCAAGTTTTTATTATACTCCGTTTCTTTGTAAAATATAACAACAATTAAAGACGAATTAAAACATATAACATAACACTAAACTTACAGTAATTTAATACATTTCTAAGATGTCAGATGTTTTGAGCTTTGATAAGACACTTCACGCTTTGAAGATTAAATTCTAAAAACATTTGTCAGTCAATTTAGATTTTCGACATTCGTAGTGAAGTACCTATTATGTATACCAATGGAGTAATTCAAATTTAGAAAATATTCCGCAACGTTATCGGGCCGCCGTTGCAAATCAAACTTTTCTAATGATTCCAATTCGTAAAACCCAATAAAATTTCTAAAAATCCGAAATTATACTATAAGTATTCATTTTTATAACGAAAATTTAATATAAAGGGAGTAAAAAAACGAGCGAGCCTTACAGTAGTCGCATATGATGTGTAACATTTGACATCTCACAATTAAACATATCTAATACCTATATATTTATTAATTAGTAAATACAAGTAAAGAAAATGTATGTGCATTTATTTATTATTGAATTTTGTCGCACTAGGTAGGTACCGTATATCTACATACGCACTTTTATTTAGAAATGTGGTCATTAATATGTTTTTATTTATTTTCATAGATGGCGGCAGTGTGCCGCTATACATATTGTGTGAAAACTTTGAATAAATATTTAAAAATAATCACATAAATTACATAAAATTTAAGAACGTAAATAATTAAGAGTAGTAATTGTTTACATATGTAAAAAAAAATATTTATTGGATAATTTCGAAGATATAAGCCATATTAAAGTTACAACATCCACACGCTTGACACCAGACGCGCAACATGTATACAAAATTAGAAGAGTTGAATGTTAGAAGTGTGCGTCTTCGCTGTGATGGCACTTGCTGGACATTGATTTGTTTATAAACGATTTTTTTTTCTATCGCGCGCGCTCATTGGTCAAATGAAATTGCGCGCGCTTCTCCCGCGTCTTATTTCCTGTTACGCGTTTCCGTCCTTTTTCACGAAATCACTGCCACAGATTGCAGGAGAGCGAGAGGAAAGATGTTACACATCAAAAATACAAGGAAAATAAAATAAAGAATAAAATGAAACCAAAGTAGGTACATATAATGATGAAAAAAAAAATTTTTTTTTATTTATTTATGGTTTTGTGTTTAATTTTTAGAACTCCATATTTATTTTTAGCGAAATTTAAAAAAATAATTATTATTATTAATGAAATTTAAAATGAATTAAATTTAATAAATATTATTATTACTGAAATTTAAAATAAATTAAATTTTAATAAATATTATTATTAAGTTCTACGGGTTAACTATTTTAAGTGTTACAGCTGTTTCGGCTTGCAAGGGATATACCACAATATTGCTTAAAAAACTCCACTTCGAATAATAAAATATAGAGGTTTCATTACCAGTCGCGAAATCTACGTATACTAACTTGTTAATGAGAAAAAATAACAACAGATGTCTCTAGCAGAGACCAGTGCAATATACGAAGTGTTCTCGAATCGAACATAATATACACAGAACTTTAAAAAAATTGATAATGTGTGGATGTTCTTACGATGGAGTAAACTTAAACTTAAACACTTAAACCAGCTCATACAGGTTGAAAGCGCTGAGCCACCGTATAAGAGACTTCCATCCACTTTTCTCACATACAAATAGCTTCGTCTCTGTGAGACTTCCATAATTTAACCTTAATTAGATATAAAGAAGAAAAGAAAGAGAAGAAATTATGCGCCAAAAATATACTCGCTTGCAGAAAAAATAAAATTGACGTAATAAAATATAAATCTTCTTCTGGGGGTGACTTATACATTTTGTGTGCCTGTTTTACCCGTTGCCTGCCAAAATCCCCCCCACTCAAATGTCACAATATCCAAACGTTTGTAGTGTGCATCCACAGAAGACGTTTCAGGTTTTGACACCGTAGGGTAACTCTGGCGGTCACTGGCTCCTAGTCTATTAATATGACGCGCGATCGCTCCACATCGTGCGCTCACTGCTCACCCCTCGGTCGGCGAGTAGCGTTACGTCACGCCGCCGGAATATGTAATGGCCAATCACGTTGGAGTAAATTCCTGCCGAATTTTTGCGCCGGTCGCGTCGTGAATGCTTATGGGAAGGCAGTGGCGCGCGGCGGGCAGAGACGCGCGCCGTGAGCGCCGTTCTTCAATTCTCACTAATTATCGCTAGAATAATCCACAGGTCCAGTGTGAAGTACGTTTTCTATTCAAAATTGCACGCAGAAGACTCCCTTTTTATAAAACAGCCATTAGACCTGTTTTTTTCTACGGGTCGGGATGCTGGGCGACCAGCAAACGACATCTTAACCGGTCGGAAGCCAGAGCGCAGATTTGCGCTCCGTATACAGGTATGCGAATTCGGCCTATTTTATCTGAGTAAGATGACGGTCGGATCGGGGATTAGAAAGAAATACTTTCCTTCCAATCTCCGCCGATAGTGATTGACAATATTCTGACACCCGAGATACACTGAGACAAAGATAATATAACGCAGTAGACAAATTGTACTTGCAGTTTTCCTGGTACGTCGAGTGCCGATTCAATCCGCAATTCTCCTGGCTTCGTCGAATCCGGAACAGTTGGTCCGTCTCTTCCGGAAGGCTAAGTTGAACTAATTCTTCGTCGGATTTGATCACGAAGAAGAATGTCGGTTCTTACAGAAAAGGACACCGACGCGCTTTTCAACTGTCACTGGGCGGATTTTTTAAAATTTGAATGTTGTTGGCGCAGAATACATCGGGCGCCAGACGCAACCAATCAAAATCACTGTGCGACCCACGCGCGGCGATCACGAAACAACCTGCGTTTATGGGTTTTTAAAGCTTATCATTGGTCATATGTATTATTAATTAAGATTTTGATATATTATACTTTCTTTTCTTCCTTTCACATTGTTATTTAATTAGATTACTCTAACTATACCTATGATTGTAAGTGATTATCCCTCACCGCACACAAGAATCATAATTCTTTTTGGTGAGGTATATACACACAAAAGAAAAGAATTATCTCAAGTTTTTGAATGAATGAACGAGTTCTATTTGTCAAGTAACCTCATTTGCCGCGCAAACCGGACAAAAAGTCATTTCAAATGTCGTCTTCGAACCGCGCATTAATTGTGTTATTTATCTGTTAAAAAAGTATTATTTTTAGATAAAGAAAGTGTTAAAATTAAGTATTTTTATATTCTTTGATATATTTAGAACGAAAATATTGAAATATAATAACTGTTGCTTTCGTGGTTTTATTGGATAAACATGTGCGTACATTTCTGACAGTAAATTTCGTTACTTATTTTCATAATTAATGAATAGGTAATTATCGAAATACAAGTAATTATTGAAGTCTGTATATTGAGAAATCATAAACTGCAACTTCTTAGCGATTATTGCTGATTTTTACATGAATGTAACCATCACAAAAAAGTGTCTAAAAAACAGCAATCGTGCGGGAAGTTGTGCGGCATCCGACCGGTTAATAAAGTGCATACAGTAGAAAAGCGCATCTTACGATGGTCAGCGGGTGTCACGCTGCTACACACAGTTCGAAATGAACACATAAGAGGTAGCTTTAAAATAGCCCCAATTGAAGACAAAACATTATACCTAATTTTAAACACAGAAAACACTATACGAAATTTGTAACAAAGCAATGAAATCTTTAGGATTTGTGTTAAGGACAGCAAAATACTTGCTCCGCTCTCTTACTACGAGTACATTATACACATCCATTGTAAGAAGTACTTTGGAATGCAACTCAACTTTGTGTTCTCCTAATATAGAAAGAGTAAAACACAAATTCTTGAGATTTATAGATTTTAAAATGTGTATTCCAATAGAAAGCATAAATTATGATAATTTAATTAAAGTATTTCATTTGAAGAAATGATCACACAGAAGAGATGTCAGCGACATAGTGTTCGAATTTAAAATTATTAAACGTATGTTGGACTGGCCTCAACTGGTTCAGATGGTCGTATAATATACCGAGACAAACGAGACATCACGAACTATTAGATATCTCACAGAGACGAAACTGTATTTCTTATGGGAAAGTAGGTATAGAAGTCATTTGAGTGTACATAGGACTTATGACCTATCTTATGGTTGGCTTAAGTGATCACTTTACACAATGTAACATTCGCCATTTCCACCCATGATAGAATATACCACGCATATTCATTTTTTGGAAGTTGTATATATGTTCAAATTGCGTGGAAAGCTTTCACATACGAGTTGTAACCGCCTTTCCATGCGGCCTGTACAAAGCCATTTTCATTCCCCTAAATCCCCACAGATGTCGCTAATGAGAAAATCTACAGTTGATTTTACGGAATTTTGAGAGCAATATACTTTATTGTGTAATGAAATTCATCCGAATTACTTTCATTACCTAGGATATGCCAGGAAATATTATTTCCAATTTTTGTTAAATTCCTTTTTTACCAGTATGTACAATTCAGAATATTTTGAGTCATTATGATTAATAATGTCTCTGTGACATAAATCCAGCACTGTTCTGAAAGATTTGAACAAACTCAAAATATTCTGATATTCTCGAAATTCGTAGTCATTTTTCGTTGTAGGAGCATACTGAAATTAAAGAATTACTTACACTTAGAATATGCCAGTATTACTTTTTGTTCCCCATGAATTATATGCACTTGGTGGAATCGTGTGATTATAAAAACAAACGAAGAACAAGCAGACAAATAGATTTAAATAAAAGCATGTAAAAAAACATGTGATTTATTTCCATTTATATGAAAATCGTCTTTAGAATAACCCTTTTCATTCTTATGTGACAAATATATTGACGGCTCCTACGTATAATATCGTAACCCACAAAATTCAATTTTACAGGAGAAGGATTTGAACATATTTTCGTCCGGTATAAATCTAAATATTGCCCAATTTTTTTGAAATTTCGTTTCAACATTTAACTTTATACTGTAGTTTCATAAATAATCACAAAAAAGTAGAAATTATTAAAGGTTTTTGTAGAAATGCACATACGATATTATACTTCGGAAAAAACGCGACGTAAAATAACGTAAGTGTTACATACGATAATTTTCTTATGTTATTTTCACACGCATATTATCGTAAGTGTTACATACGATAATAATCTTATGTTATTTTCCAACGTATGTTATCGTAAGTGTTACATACGATAGTATACTTCGTAAAAAATATGTGATTGTTTGAGATACGATAAAATACGTCCGAAAAAAACGTTTTTTATGGCAAAATATTTTTTTTTCTTTCTTGGAAATAAAGATATAATTAAATACATATGAAATACACAAAAAACTAAAAATCGTCGATTTGTGGGTTACGATATTATACGTAGGAGCCGTCGATATGACAGTACTGCCAGAGTAAAATTTATATTAACCATAAATATTCCAATCAAATTAAAAGGCGTGTTAATTTCAGAATGATGGCATGAACATGTTATTATTGAAGGTAACATGTTCTTCCCATTAGTAACTGATTTGGTTTTTATGAAAAAGTGTAGTTAACATGTTCATCCCTATGATTTGAACATGTTCTAATTATTTTTAAGTTCTGAACTTATTTGCAATGGAAAGAGCGTACAATATTTAGTTTAGACGGCTAATTAACTAATTTTTGACAAAAATGTTAGTTAACAACTTCTTGCCATGGGGTCTTCATTTGTTTCCCAGAATCTTTAGTAGTGCACAGTTATTTTGCTTGTACGCGCTGCACGCCACTGGATGACGACGATTGCGTCATGGGAGTTCATGGTCCATAACTGTACACTTATCACACAGGACGCATCTGGGGATTTTTTTATGATTGAATCAGCTTCAGACACGTACAAATAGGTTTTGCACAGAGACAATTCGGAGAATCGCGCGATTATTTTTAAGGCTGGACATTCACTGTAAACTGCATATTTCGACGGTTTTCTCAAAAATGTGAGTTTTTATTATTCATTTATATCAGAATATGCAGGGTTTTTTGGAAAAAATTAATAACCTCGCAGGACTGTATTTCTTCCTGCCTTGATGACGAGTGGAAAATGTTCAAGCAGCCGTGACCTAATTAATATCCATAGTTATGGAGGTATGCGATTTCAAATTTTGTATTTTTTTTCAATATTTCTGACTTATTTTATACAAAACGTTGAAAGATCATTTATATCGATTAAAAAAATCATAAGTTTCAATACAAGTTAAATAAAACGATAAAAACGCTGCAGAATTTCGAATCGGAATGTTTTCCAATTGGTTTTGGGAGGTTTTTATTATTTTATTTGACTTATATTAATGGAAATGAATTTTTCATATTTGAAATTAGTTACTACAATGATAGTCCAACGTTTAAAAAAAATAAGTCAGAAATATTGAAAAAAATGCAAAGTTGATGTCGCATATCTCTTTAACTATTGATATATGGTCATGGTTACTTGAACATTTTCGACTCATGATCAAGGCAGGAATATAGTCCTGCGATGTTTACCAAATAACCCTATATATTTTAAAGTACAATTATTTCAGGACGATATCCTCTGTTAATAACTATAATATAATAATATCTATAATATAAGTATTTATCTACAGAATGTGGCAAATAATCTTTTTGTTCTCTTAGAAAAAACCATGAGTTTATTTTTATGTACGATGAATGTATTTCTTACATGTAGATATAAATCTGACATTATGGTGATAAAACTGTACTAAAATTAAGAAATGATCAATATCAAAGTTATAAATTTTTAATCTACAATAAATTTTTACGTTTTTTGACGATTGTGAAACGCTTTTAAAGAGATTAGATTAACCTCGATAATTCGAAAACCCCGGTAATTAGAAATTCGAAATTATTTTTAGCCCTTTGCACCTTAAATCAATACAGATTAGTTTTTAAACTAAACATAAAAACAATATTTTTATGTTATGAGAACGCTAGCTGTAATCTGTCAAAAATGACGGTACTTTTACATGTCCGTTCCTAAGGATTACATTTTTAGTTATTGTATTAAAAAAAAATTGGATAAAATAATTTTCGAATTTTTAGTAAAAAAAATTTTTGAAAAAAAAAAAATGTATAAAAAAGTTACGGACAGACAACGAAATTATTATAATTGGGATCATTACTGGATTTGTCCACTGCAGTATTGGATCGCGCCAGATCATACAGGTTGTAAGCACTGAGCAATCGTATAAAAGTACGGGCATTATCCTTGGCTTTACCCAACCGAGTTTCTCCAGGGTTTGCTTGGCTACAATAGTCTAGAGACTAGAAGGAATGTGTATTTGATTACACATTTTTATCCATTGTTGCGCGGTATGATCGATAATCCTGAAATTATGCAGAGCATTGGTCTGTATGTTCCTGATAATTACATTAGACATCGTCAGCATAGATTGTTTCGCATTCCAACATACAGGACCAACCTGCCGATGGTTATGCCTGTTGGAAGAGCCACAGCTATGCTGAACAAAATCGCCTTGGGTTTTGATACATTCCATGTGTCTGAGGGGGTTTTCCGAAGCGGGACTCTCCTACACCTTTGACCAGATTTTATGCTAACGTTAATTTATTAAATATTTTAATTTTGATATACACTTCCTAATATGTATGCCTTGAACATTTTTTTTGTAATGTACATATTATCAAATAATTTGAATTGAATTGAAAAGATTTCCATGCACGTCTTTTTCAATTGAGCACAGTGATACGCTCCTGGACCAATCTCGCGATTAAATCAGCTTCCAACTCATCTGGGCCCTTCAGGATCTGCATAGTCCTTGAGGCCGATTGAGGCTTGATTATCATGTTTGCGCCCGTCAAGTGACGTGCATGGAATTGAACTATTTACCGCGCAGTTTTCCGGCCATCTTCCCATGGATCTTGGAATTATTCAAATTGTTACCCGCGACTGCGCCCTGACGCGACTGCCAACTCGGCGGCGACCGTTTGAGTCTTGAAATACACACTTTTAAAGTTGTCGTGTGACAGGCAGGCTCCGCTATAAATCACGAACCGGTGGAGGAATTAATTTTTTTATGAACCGTTTCGGAATTTGTTTTTACATCCCTAATACAAAGAAAAGTGTAGAAAAGCTCAAATGCACGCAACGATCCATGGAGAGATCCATACTTGGAGTAAGCCTAAGAGATTAGAAACGAAGAGATTAGGCGCAGAACTAGAGTAGTGGATATCATGGATCGTGTAGCGAAGCTAAAATGGCAATCGGCAGGACACGTTGCAAGACAGGATACTACAAGTTCTGAAATGGAGACCTTGAGGTCATCGAAAGAGGCATCGGAAGACCTCAAAAGAGATGGGCCGATGATATTGTCGCTGTGGGGGGAAAGAAATGGCTACAATTAGCCAACAACAGGGAAGAATGGAAAAATAAGGAAGAGGCCTATATCCAGCAGTGGAAAGGCGAAGGCTGATGATGAAGAAGAAGAATACTTTTTCTATGGAATCACGAATTCTGAAAATAACGATGCTGTTATTTTGATGATTGTTACCCGAACACGGATGTTACACAAAGTTACGACGGACGGACGGTCAGACGACGAAATTATTATATTGGGATATTTAATTGTAATTATTTTCATTTAGAAAATTGGGCGAGTTACAGTCGTCGCAAATGATGTGTAACAATTTTTCTCAGTAGCTGCTTACAGCAGTTTGTACGACTCGGTAAAGAAGTCTGCGGCTCGAGCGAGCAGCTTGGACGAGTCGGTAAAGAAGTGCGCGGCTTCCCATGGACCGAGCGTTAAGATGTTGCACATAAAAAAATCTTATTTATTTATTTATTCACCTAGTAGAGTAGAGAAAACTTTTAAATCGCGTGAAAAAACCCATAAAAGTAGCATCGAACTAAAAAGATAGGCAGGTAAAACTCTTTTCATGTAAGAAAGACAATCGAATTAGTATGTGAAAGAAATGCGTTCGAGGCACATTGTTTCGTGGTGTTGGTGTTTATACCTGTTCACATCAACACAACGCAACAATGTGCGTCGTACGCGCGGCGTACACATACTGATACGATTGTCTTTCTTACATGAAAAGAGGTTAACCATTAAACATACATGTGAATATACATCGCATAAAACATAAACTTCTATTTGAAAAGTATGTGACGAATAAACAGCTGATTTTATTAATATTTTTCCTTAACAGGTATTATTAAATCCCCTCATTTATGATACAATTATTTCACAATCAATTTTTTTTATCAGAATCAATAAAATATAAGTTGTACATTATTTATGTCGAACAGATTTCTTCTAAATCAAAGTTATCCTGAGATATTAATGTTAAAATTATTGTTTGTGATAACGTTTCAATTTGGCGCCATCTATATAGTTAAATCTACGTCACAGGCCTGCTGTGTTACTCGACGAACTACCAACATGTTGAATAATATAATTGCTATTAAAACTTGTTGAGGGCCAAAAAAACATAGATAAAAGTAAATCACCAAGACCAAAGATTTTCTGAGTTTTTTGTGATTTTTCTTTTTACGAAAATACCATGAAAACATGCGTATATTAAAAAAACACACACACATTCATATTATTTAATCGTAATTGTCGTAATGCAATGATTTTTTTATCGTTTAAGTAAAAAAAAAATTTTTTTTCAATTCCGATACTGTTGCCAGCGCAACATTGTACGAAAAATAATAATTTATTTTTATTTGTTTATTAGAGACAACACTACTGTTATTATTTGATGCCTACCTAATAATCTTCTTCTGTGTGGTATATTTTGTTGCACGGCACGGCACACGACGGGACATCGCACTCATAACACATAAATATGATACACTTTCACACTCACACATATTTCAAATAAACGCAACAAAATTGCGTGCGTTTTTGTTAATAAATCACTGTTAGTATTCAATTGAATCATAAACCAAGAAAAACCGACAAATATCGCAAAACATATCGTGTATATTTGTGTATACGTGTATAAATAAATCGAAAATCGAAAAAAATAAATTGTATTTCCCGCGCACTTTGTGCGTGACCTTGAATGACGGAATATTTGAATTTCGATTGCGCAACACGCGATCGGGGCGCCACCTACAACTATTCTATAAGATTTTGACGGCAGAAAAACTTCTGTTTTGATTGTTGATTTAAAATATAATCCGTGATGTTTTTGAGTTGAAAATGGAACGACAGGTCACCACGGGATTTCTCTACCGGGAAAAAATCACGTTTTTCAAATTCGATACGCGGCCGTCGAGAAATAATTGATTTTGTGCCTGTCGCACATATGCGACGCGGCACTCTGGCCCCTGTCATTGTCTGTCGCACAGGTGCGACGCGGCCCCGCGCTCATTAAAGTAACTTCGTACATCAAAAAGTGTTCTGTTAATTATTATTAAAAACACATCAATTAAAAATCTAAATTCAACGTAATCCTAATTTACCGAATTTGACATTTTCTTCCAGTTTGTTTTACTGAAAGACATTTTCTTTCTGAGAGATGGAATTAAAAATTAGGAAGTCAGACGCCGAACAAAAATTGTCGATCATATTGCCAAATTAAAATGGCAATGGGCAGTTTATTCTGCCAGTCAAGGAGTAGACAGATCGGCACCCAGAGTTCTGCGGTGGAGACCGTGGAACATGAAAAGGAAGAGGCCTCAGAAATGGTGGACCGATGATATTACCCCCGTCGCGGGAAGTGGTTGAATAAGAAAAGAAGATTGGAGAGCATTCGAAGAGGCCTACATTCAGCAGTGGACAGATCAAAGAAAGAACAAGATCTCATTCAATGGAAATAAGCCATTAGAAAGCTCAGGCTGATCTCAACAAAGCTCCCCGCCTACAACTTACGACCAATAAAATACTTTCTATTAGACTAAGAGCTGTGCATTTATTCAAAACTTATTTTTCCTTTATCCGTTCTCCCTTATAAATAATTCAGCCTGTACATCTGAAACGAATAACCGTTTTGGTGAGAATGTCTTGAAAAAAGCCGACAAATTATGCAATCTGCTACATTTTACATATACAGAGTGTCCCCTGAGAAAAAGTTAATATAAGTTATATACTCTCTCATTTATTGCAATAATTCAAAATATTTTGAGAATGTTCAAATTTAAAAAAAAACATAATACTGGATTATTATCCCCAGAGGGATGGCCATTAATCAATATATATATATTAAATGTCTCACAGAGACGAAACTATTTATATGGGAAAGTAGGTATGGAAGTCTTTGGGTATTTAAAGGGCTTTTAGGGTTACATGCTCAAAAGATACCCCTTCTCACGGTTGATTTTTGAGCGTGCTAGTAAAGAGCATGCTCATTACTAGCAATGTGCGTACACACATGCCACTAAGTAGCGATGGCTCAAGAAGCTCAATACTGCGCATGCTCACGTGCCACTAATGAGCATGTGTATCAGTACTAATGTCAAGTGCCTCATTTGTATCTCACAGTGTAGGGACGGGTAAATGAAAAAAAATCGATATATATCGAATCGATATTTTTAAAAAGTATCGAAAATAATCGATATACATTGCGAAAAATGTATCGATATTTATCGATATTATTTTAAAAAAAAAGGTCACCGGAAAAAATATATCGATTATCCGAGAAAAAATATCGATAACCTAAAAAAGGTCGCCAGAAAGAAAAAATTTAAAAAGATACCCAAAAAAAAGGTCACCAAAAAAAATATCGATATATTGAATAAAATATATCGATATATCGGAAAAAATATATCGATATATCGGGAAAAAACTATCGATATATCGAAAAAAAATATATCGATGACCAAAAAAAAAGGACACCAAGAAAAACGTGAAAAAGATACCCAAAACAAGGTCGCCAGAAAAATGACCAACACTAAAAAAGTCGCCAAGAAAAAAATTATCGGTTATTCCAGAAAAAGATATCGATATATTGATATATCGATATTTTTTACCCATCCCTATCACAGTGACAACATTATCTGCCCCTCTATCAAAAAAGAGGCATCCCGTAGACACTACAATTGATGCCATTATGCAAAAAGGCTTCACCGTAAATATTTGGGGGCGCTATCAGCACGCATCGCACGTCCAGACTTGGCGCAGGCCGCTGTGGGGGATTTTTTGGACGTCTTCGACCAGGTCACCAGACAGACAGTCCCTCGGGAATCCCTGTGACCGACAACCCTGGTTAAGTAGAGATACCGTTTTGGAGGTAGGTATCCACTAGGGATGGGTAAAAAATATCGATATTTATCGTTGATATATTTTTTCGCGATATATTTAAATTTAAACATCATAACTTCATTAATATTGAATATTTCTTGATTTCCTGAGTAAAAGTTCTAGATAATGAAGTATACTTTATACTTATAAGACTTATATTTTATTAATAATTATAAATAATGTCCAGTTTATTACTTTTATATAATAACAAAGGTTCTATCTAAGTTAGAACTGGAGAGAGCTGGCACTAGACCGAGATGAGTGGAGGAAGACTCTTGAGGAGGCCAAGACCCACCAGGGGTTGCAGAGCCAAGAGTGATGATGATGATCTACCCATTATTTATTTATTTATTTATTTAATATTTATGGAAGACCAACAGCACAAAAAGAAAAGCATAGAAAACATTGATACAATATAGATGGCCAATTACAGGTCTCCACATTTAGATATATGTCAGTAATGATAAATAGTTATGATATACTAATGTCTTATCCTGTGAGTGTCTCTAATATATATATATATAAATCGACCAGCTACCCCAATTGACATACAGGGTGTAAGAGAGCTAGCCCGCAATATTTAACAGATTCCTGCTTTAATTATGAGTCGAAAATATTCAAGCAACTATGATCAACAGTTACAGAGATATGCGACATCAAAGTTTGCAATATTTCTGAATTATATTTTACAAAACGTTGAATTACCATTACAGTAGGTAACTTACATCGAATACAAAAAAGTCATTCGTTTCAATAAAAGTTAAATATGTATATATTTTCTGGTTTGTGTCTTCTGGGATACTGTGCCGTGTTATTACGACCTTACTGGCCGACGTTTCGGATCCCACTGCAGGGTCCATCATCAGAGATGATGTGATGATCAACACACATCAGCCCTGATGATGGACCCTGCAATGGGATTCGAAAAGTCGGCCAGAAAGGTCGTAAAAACACGGTATAATACCCCAAAAAACATAAACCAAAATATTTTGAGTGGCTGTGAAAACCTAAGAACATTCTTAAATATGTTAGATTGTATAAAGTGATCACTTTCGCCAGCCATACGTAAGGTCGTAGGCCCTATAAATATATAAAGACTTCCATACCTACTTTCCCATATAATAGCATCATCTCTGTGAGACATTTATAGTAAATATATCTTAAATAATATTAAACTTGACTACAAACAAAAACTATTATTATATGTGCTTACTTTATTTTTTACGAATTAGCGAAACATCATATTCAATGATTTCGTCATCATTTTCAATGCATTAATTAATTTAATGTTCTTTCCTGTCATTGGATCTAATGTCGCGTGGATCTTTTGTCGCGTGGGCCTTTCGACGTGGTACCCCGTGCCCATATCAAACTATTTATTGTAATTACGTATAGTTTACTGGGTGCGTACTCGCTTAAGATCTATATAATCTAAACAGGAATAAGTTGGGAATATTACAAATACAACAACAACACTGATGAGGCGCGGGCGCCCGAGTGTGGCGGACACGCGGCTCAGGCAACACGCAAGGCTCGCCCCACCAAATTACAGTCTTGACATTTTTATATTATTATTTTATCTTGGGTAGGTATTTAGTTTCTCGGGCGATTTAATAACAAATGATTTTCTATTCATAAATTATCAGCTTAAAAATGCTGCAATTATCATATACCGTGATTTTTCATGGGTGTACCTACCTACGGCTGTCACTTTTCGCCTAGTCGTCCTTTTATCAATTTATCTATGTAACAATTAATTAAGTAGCTACTTATGCACTTTTATCAATTAAGTCGAATCAATGTGTACCTACCATCATTTATTCAATTTCAATATGTTGTGTAGTCAATTAATCTTGAAGACGTAATAATCTTGAATGAAAACATATTGAAAACACCGCTAGATTAAGTTCAAAGGGAAAAAACCTTACAGACTCGATCCCACTAATCAAAATCATAAACTTGAATATAATGAGTTCTAACTACCAAATTAAATGTTACAAAAACTGACGTCACAACTTATTGGAAACAAAACAAACAGGAAATAGTGTGAGACGACATTGATCGGGCGGGCAATAGCCGCCCGCGGGGCATAGCAACAAGCACACAAAAAATTATAGTAGTAGGTATCGTACTTACATATTTTAATTTATTATTAATTCTTACCTCTACCGCCAAACACAGAAACTTCTCGAAGCGCCAATACATCTCAGACACAAACCGATAAATGCAACATGCAACTTTTTTTTTCAATCAACAGGTGTCACGCACTGTTCCACATTTCTATTAATAATCGTAATTTTGTTTTTAGCATAAATAAACTTATATTATTTTTACAAATTACATAACGTTTAATATTATTTTATTAATAATTCTTACTTCTACTGTCAAGAACAGAAACTTAGCGAAATGACACGAACTCCGACACATCTCAGAAGCAAACCAAAATTTGATAAAATGCAACATGCAGCTATGTTTTCATACAACACGTGAAGTGTGTAGTTTCGCATTTCTACCGCCGCACCGCGCTGCTGTTTCCTTTAATTTTGTTTCTTCCCAAGAGGTAAGTGTTTGTTTTATGTTTCTGACATAAAATTCTATTTATTTGTTGATATATCCGAGGTTTGCGATAAAAATAATTGATAGTTGTAGTGGAATTGTCGATTATAATTGTGAAGCGTTACTTTTTGGCGGGTAGCTGTCAGATCTAGCTAGTTCGACATGTAGAAATTTCTGGCGCTTGGAGGTTATGTAATTGTTGCACTTTGTCGCCCGAAATAGATAAGCGAACATTCTTACGCATTCAGTTTCTGACATCGCTGTTCGTATTGTGTTTAGTATTCTCGGACCTACCGCGGGGTTTGTATCTGTCTTAAAACATCTGAACAAAAGTAATAGAATCAGTATAAGCGATTCCGCACTCGATTTTCGAAAAACGATTTCCGTAATATTTCGATCGACAAGAAGCTACTGAACATTGATAATTGTTTAGTACTGTGCTTTGGTGTCTTGACGTCGTTTATTTGAGGCAAACTGATCATTGTTATTTATTAATCGCGGTTAAATTGTGATTTTTGAAGGAGGTGGCCATTGAGAGGTGATACATTGCGATGAAGACCACGCAAGCAGCCCGCCTCGCTTTGAGACTGTCATATTCACAGGTAAATGTTTTTAATATGTTTATTTAGCCTATCAGCTGTCATGTTTCTGTGTTTATTTTGATATATCGAGCAAAACTATTTGGTGAATTTCAATTTAATGTCGTACCCACGTGCTAAAAGTTGACGATTATCGACTTTTGGAAGATTCCGATGCGGACGCAAAACTTTCACTGCGGGCCATGCATTTAGTTGGCATTTTGATTTGAAATGTTTTGTAAATGATTGTATATTGATCGTGCGTTATGAATGTTCATTGAGAATGTGAGGACATATTTCTTTCGTTGAATGTTCGATAGTATTTCGAAATTTTGACAACGCCTATTCGTGTCTTTAGCTGTCTTTAGTAAATCTAACTAACTAATATTATGCTTTAGGTCAAAATATAGCTTTATATTGTCTCAGGCCTTGTGTTTTTAGTAGTAGTTCGTTAAGATTTCTGAGAGTTTTGTAATTGGATAACGCTAAAATCTATGCTTTAAACAAAAGATATAAAACAAGTTGATGCAAACGCAAAACTTAATGATATAGTTATACATAATATAGATGGAGACGACTTAATAAATTAGTTGAGATGAGATTTTGAATTTATACAATTTTAAAGTTACTGTGCAGTACCTATGTAGGTATTATTTATATTATGTCCATTGCGTGGGTAGTTTATTTACCGAATTTATTTCGTGTCTGCCTTGGCCGCGTTTTCAATACTTATAAAGAAATAAAAATGTATCAGAAGTTGCCAGTTGTGTTTGTAGAAATCATTTGGGCATAATACAAGATGGGTGGCACTTGTAAACAGATCCATCTATGAATTATAGAAATATAATGAAACATAACTATAATAATTTTTGTTGCCTTAACCTTAGGGTACCTACCTACCGAAAGAACGAAATTATAATCGGGGGCCAGAGCGGGGTACGAACGGGACCCCAGTCAAATTAGCGTTTTATTTTATTCGGTCATCCAACTGGGAGAGATGATTGCTTGGTAGGACAAAATACAGAAAAAATAGTTAAATGTCTCCCACAATTAAAGGATGACACAGATAGACATAATTATAGACAAGTCAATTTGATATGAATGACAGATCAAACATTTTTACAGTTTCATTTAAGTGATTGTTCCTAGTTTAACTTTAACGTAAACATAAAAGGGTTCGTAATGTATATAATTCACATGGTCAGGGAGGGGGACGAGTTTCTAGTATCTGCCTCACCATTTAGTATTAAAAATATCTATAGTAATCTTACCATATAAGAAAAAAGTATATACACAGAATTGTCAAATGTGCAGAGGTGTAAAAATATACGATGAGATGCCAGAAAACATGAAGATTATAAATAAGATGAATAAATTTAAAAACAAATGCTATAATTATTGTAAAAATAATATAGAATTGTAGAGCATAAGATGTATTATTAATTATAGATTGTACCTACCATAGATTAGATTAGATGTAAATGGAAATATATAGGTTATTATGGGTAGTATATTAGTAATAGATTTAAGAATATAAAGTGTTAAATACTATTTAATATACAAACTGTAATATTAACTAACTTAAGAAATAAATAAAAAAAATAAAAAGAGATTCTCCGCTGATGGTCACGTAGTTGAATCACTTTGGTCCCACAAACATTTGTGGGACCAAAGTGTTATAAACAAATTGACAAAATTTTCAATATCCATCGTACGAAATCGCAAAAAAATCTCCGAACTAATCCGGATCGTGTCGGACGTCGCACCTATACGTGCGCACACGCACTACTAAATCGTGTGCACTGTGCGATGCTCAATACTATTTCGAAGATCAGGAATGTACTTGCGTATTCGTACGTATACGTAATACTCAATTTCGTACGAAAACGCATTCAGTGTGCGGCCGGCTTTAGTCACCGAAAGGACGTCTCAAGAGGCTTTTGCGTCACGCCGGTAAGTGGCGCCATCCTCGGTATACGAATTACTTAGTAATAAAGAGCCACTAGGGCACAAATATAACAAAAGCCTTCTAGGGTTATACCACAGTTTCGAGAGGAGCAGTCCCTCTCATCATCAGGTATATTTAATAACTAATATTATTCTTTTTAACTCTACCTGATGACGAGAGGGACTGATCCTCTCGAAACTATAGTAGTAATTAATAACTCATGTGTGTGTAGTACAAAGTTAAAATAAAAGATCTTCAGCCTTCATATACCACTGCTGGATATGGGCTTCTTTTTTTTTTTTTCATATTTCATTTGGAAGGGATTTGGCATTCAACTCTTAAAAGACCGTGCTAAAATATACCTTCGGTAACGGTGGTGTAACGCAGCGTTACATGATTAAAAATCGACTTAGTTTTTAATATGTGGTAAAAAAGATATATTTTCAATACTGATAAGACTTTTTAAAGATCCCTTTATATAATTATGTAAGACAAACATACATATTTGCATTATTTAAGTAAATTATCATAAAATCATGGCATATCGAATTTGCGTTCGCTCACGCCGACGTATTATTACCAACTGAATTCAACGACGTGGTCGACTGCATTCCGTATTCATCTAACACGTGTTACGCGATTCTACCGTGCTCTTTCGATATTGTTTTCTCTTTAACCGAAACCCATGCTACCGCATCTCTGTCCTACATGAAATGTTTCGTACTGTCGTGCTCTTTTTTACTCGATTTAACTGCGACGTGCAATATTCTGATCTCTTTTACTCACTGGCCGAAAATACGGGAGTAATGAATAAATATTTTTTAATTTAAAATCCGCACATTCATTACAATTTAATATAGTGATTTTGGTATGAAAATGCCTATTCGATGATTACTGATATAAATATTATTAGATATTAAATATTTTCTATGACATGTAGACCTACGTTACACCACCGACACACATGAGTTAAACACCACGCTTACGGGTTGGTGAGTTTTGAAATCAGCCGCCCTTGACACGCTGTTTGTAGCCGCCCATTATGGGCCAGACGCTATTTCCCTCCTACCCTCCATATCTGGCGAGCTTTCCCCTGTCCGCCACCCGGGGACGCGTCCCCTAGCGGTTACAGACTCCGCCGAAGACATAAAACATATTTTAAGGGGGGGGAGGTAAGGTTAATTCGTACAAATAAAGGCATGTTTTTGTGATTTTTTGTGACGACACAGTTAAAATCTCTTTATTAAAACCAATGGTACATTAAAGTATGACATTCGAAGAATATTGTGTAAAGTTTTCAAGAAGAAATATTAAAAAATACGGCAATGGCAGCAATTATTCGGACGTGTCTCGGAAAAAAGTAGAATTGCGGTGTCCATCATAACTTGGTGCTGGATCATCTGAAATCAAAAAATCAAAGTTCATTCGTTTTCGAAGTTATGAGGGATACCGACTTTGAAAACGTGACATGTGGGGAAAACGCTTTAAAGTTTTGCACACTGTAAAATTCAAAATAAAACTCGACACTTATTTTATACTTACACATAATCGTCGATTCCATGTTCACACAGCAAAGAGCTTTCATCATCAGCATCTTTTTGTCCTTGTCTACGCAAAACTCTTCCAATACAATAGCACGTCCGGTAGTCCTCAGGTGAGGGCGTCTCTTAGCTGCCCGAGCAGGTATAGAAAATCAGTCTGAGTATCGCTCAAATGTTCATAATTTCGTCAATTATGCTACGATTGACTTGAAATTTTGACACAATATTCTTGCGATGTTATACATTCATTTAAAAAATTAAAAATAAAATGCAAAAAAAAAATGTTAAAAACCTTACCCCCCTTAAATCAATCCTCATCATTTGAAGCTCAGAAATTTATTTGGTTTGTTTATCAGTTGTTTTTTTTTCTTTGATTCGTTGCCAATTTACACTTGTACGCTTATTTTATCTCGACACACTCGTGTTCGCGCCTTTATCAGATAAATCCACCCATTTTTTTTCCGGCCATACCGGTTTCGGTCAGATTTCAAATATCTTTATTACCAGTTATTGGCGTTTCAAATTAGCGCTGCGATAAAATTTCCCCCAGCCAGCCGATCGACTGCTGCGACATCAGTGTCGTCTCCCACTGAAGGCCAGCGAGTTGCAAGATGCATCATAAAAGCGTATTTGACCCGCTTTCTGACCAACAATTATAATAAATTTTATTTTGATAAAATACAGTAAGTACGCAAAAATTTTGGGATTATAAAGTTTGTAGTACGAGCAAAATCAGACAGTGCATCCTAGTAATTATTATATTGCGCAATATTTATAAATTAAAAGTCAGAAAAAACAAAATTACATGTAGAAAGAATAAAACACAAAATACGTCCCCCGAACAATTGAAAAACAACTTTTAAACTGTAAATTGAAAATGAATATTAAAGCAAGAAATTATTCAATCAATAAACATTTAAAAATAAGAAAATCATCTAAAATACATCTGACAGAAAAGAATACACAATAACATGCCTGTGTAATGCTGAGTTCAATATAATATACAACAATCGTTCCGAAATTTGGCGGAGAGACGTATTACCGATGACAGTACAATAATCGTTCATTTATTTTGAAAAGCGTTCAGTTTATTAAATGAATAATATACAGGGCCGCAGTCGGGCCCACACAAGCCGAAGACCGCGACCATAAATCATAATATACAGGGTGTATCAGAGCCAGCAGCAGAAACTTGGCAGGTAGATTCCTGACTATGTTACGAGTCTAAATTGTTCGAGGAGCCATGACCTAATATCAATATTTATGGAGATATGCAACATCAAAGTTTGCATTTTTTTTTTCAATTTTTCTTACTCATTTTTTGCAAAAAGTTGAAGTATCATTGCAGTCACTTATATTGATTACGAAAAATTCATTCGCTTTAATACAAGTCGAATAAAATGATAAAAAAGTCATTTTTTTTACAAGGTTATTATCATTTTATTTAAGTTGTATTGAGGCAAATGAATTTTTCATAATAGTTGTAAGTTACTGTAATGATAGTTCAACTTTCTGCAAAAAATAAGTCGGAAATATTGAAAAAAAATGCAAACTTTGATATCGCATAGTCCACAGTACTGCACAGGTTGATTCCTGCATAAATCAAAAGTCTATCATAAATCAAGTGTCGAAAGTTTTCATGCTACAACGATCTAAAATCAGTGGTTGAATAATCGAGATTCAATTTGAAACACAACACCCGCGAGTCAAAAAGCAATTATCATTAAAATCACATTAAAGCGAGTTGACGTCACTAACGCGTCTTCCGAGCACCGGTCCAGGTGACCTCACGACACATATTCCCGTGACGTAATTGTACCGAAACCAGCATGGCCCAAAGGAATATACAGGCGGACCTCGACTTTCGAACATTTGACTTTCGCACAATTCGCTATTTCGCACATTGTCATGCTGTGGAGTAAAAATATCCCTCTCTCGCTCGCTTACAAGCAAATGGAATCCTGGTATCACTTGCATCTTGCTTCCTTCCGTCACTTTGCTTGTGAGCTAGCTAGGATAGAGATTTAGTTTTGCGCAGGAAGGAAAAATAATAATTTACCATTTAAAATATTATTAATCATAGACAATGCTCCAAGACACCCAAAATCTCTACTGAATTTATACACGGAAATCAATGTTGTGTTTCTTCTTCCCAATAATATCTGCCTTATACAGCTTATGGACCAAACGGTGATAGCTATGTTTACACGATAATTATATGAGGTCAATAATGACTCAGGCTATCGAGGCAACTGACAGGGAAGGTGGGCCTACATCAAAAGATTTCTGGAAGAACTACAATGTCTGAAACGCAATAAACAATATTGGAGACACGTGAGACAATAGCGTGGGCTGACATAAAAGAGTCAAACATGAAAGATTCATGGAAATAATTTTGTAAATTGTGATGAAACTCCAGAAACTATCACAATTGATAGAGTCCGCCTAATGAATGAACTAAACTTAGATGTTACTAATGAGGATGTTAATGAGATGATGAAATCTCATTCAGAACCTCTAACAAATTAATATTTAATTGAGCAACAGGAGTATGAAAATGAAATATATAATGAAAGTGAGGAAGAAGAAGCTGATCAAATCATCAAGACTTTAACAATGAAAAATATGAATGAAGCCTTCATGCATCTTGACAATTTTTTAAATATTATGGAAGATTCTGATCCCAATGAAGAACGCATATCTTGAGTGTGCAGGCCGATCAATAAAGACATAGCATGTTTTAAAATACTATATGAAGAAAAGTGAAAGAAGAGTGGCAAACAATTAGCCCTTGATAACTTTTTAAGGGAAACACCCGCAAACCCCACTTAAACATGTCTCTTAAACCACTTTAACGCCTCTTAAACATCATATATTTACTTAATAAATAAATATTTTAAAATACGTACAATTTTAATTTTTTTATGTATTTCCCTCTACTTTCGAACATTCAACATTCGCACACATTTTCAGGAATCAATTATGTGCGAAAGTTGAGGTCCGTCTGTAATTATATTTATAGGATGTAACTGGGCTAGTCCACAATACTTTACAGTTGGTTTTACCATTTTATTTGACTTGTGATAAAAGGAATGAATTTTTCATATTCAATATAAGTTACTTTAATGACAGTCCAATACTTTACAAAAAAAATATATCAGAAATGTAACAAACTTTCATATTGCATATCTCCATAACTATTAGTATTAGGTCATGATTGCTTGAACATTTTCGACTCATAATTAAAGCAGGAATAATGCGGGCTAGCTCTGTTACACCCTGTATACTGATCTGTAAAAGGGGTTAAAAATGAATTTTTCATAATCGATATACATATGTTACTATAATGATGATTCAACTTTTTGCAAAAAATAAGTCGGAAGTATCGAGGGAAAAAAATGCAAACTTTGATATTGCACATGTCCATCACTGTTGATAGTACGTAACGGTTGCTCGAACATTTTCGGCTCATTATCAAGGCACGAACTCACCTGTAAAGTTTTTGCTACAAGCTATGAGACACCCTGTATATGCAGCATTAAAAAAATTGATAATGTGAGGATGTTCTTACGGTGGAATTGGTGTAACGTTTTTTTGTGCAGAGTGATCATAACATAAGCCAGCTCGTACAGGTCGTGAGCCCTGGGCCTTCGTATTGAAAGACTTACGCACACGTTTCTCATATAACCAACCAGCTTGGTTATATGAGAAACGTGTGCTCTGCTCTCTCAGCTCTGCGACACTTGTATAAAGCCATGTATTCACTAGGGGACAAATCGCGAAACATTCCGCTCGACATGTCGCATCAACATCTACGCTCATGTTTCGGGGACAATGACGCGGTCATTTGACGTGTACACACCGGGACTCGCATATCTTGTCGCGGAAATGTCACCCGATGAGGTTACGTTGACAGCTGCGGTACCTCATTTGGCGAAAACGGGGTTCCGCGCAATTCTAAATGTTTTTTTGGGTCGCAATTTCAAATTAACAAGGTTTTACTGTAGTAAATTGAATATTATTAAAAACAAGGTCCTTTTTGCAAATAATTATTGTTTTCCACACGTCGCGGAAATGTCGCCCTATGAGGTTATGATGATCTATTTGTGTTAACGAGTTTATCGAAACGTAAGAGGAGAAAAAGGTGGTGGATGCGAAATTATTTACTGCAAAGAGAAAGAAGGACGGACATTCTATGCGATCTTCGATCGATACAGCTCGATGAGTTCAAGAACAATCAAGAACAACAGATACAGCGCATGCGTATTCGCTTGTAAACATACCACGTGGTACTGACGCTCCGCGTAATGTTGCAGTGAGCTCACTCGGGTACCGTGCGCATGGCAACGTTGCCACAGCACGTAGAAATGCCGCGCTATGTTGTGCGCGCCGTCGCGGAACAGTGCACGACGTTGCAACGTCACGTAGACTCTATGCCGCGCGTGCTGTTGAGGGACAATTTGTCCCCTAGTGAATACATGGCTTAATTTGTCTCGATTGAATATACTTCGACAGAATTCTCAGAGGTCTCGACATCGTTTCTATCATTGACGTATTATAATATAGACACGTTATTCCCATACCAGCCGGCTTTCACATGTAGCAAATATCGCATTGAAAGAGACAACAAATCATGCTCTGCGTGCAGACAGGTAATTTGAAGTCACGATGACTAAAATAACATACTCATTCTTATCGGCGTACCACTATAACTAGGCGTGCGAGGGAGGGCGTCACTGTCGCGTAACGGAAGTTGCCAGGGTGTAAATTTATTACACAATACATAATGCACAGAATGTCCGGTCACCGGTGTCGTATTAAATACAGAAATTTGGTCGGGCAGCACTAAGAAAACCGTGCAGTAATGGCGGCCGTTCTATCTGTCAAACTGTCAGACGGTAATATCGGTGCATTATTCGCTTTTTCAGCTTCGCAAAACTTTAATACTTCATTGGCAATTGTTCTCGCACCATCCCGGACTGTTTAGGATGTTTTGGACATAATAATTGAGTGTATATTGGTGATCAAGATGTCACAGCTCGCGCGACAGGGCGAGGGCTTACCGCCGGGTGCGGGCGGGGCGGGTTTTAGTTCCAAATTTGCCGCACGCCAAGTTACGTTGGGCAAGCAATAACCGTTAATACTACTAGGTCATGGATGCTTGAACATTTTCGACTCACTATCACTACTCGACCCAGAAACCGAAGTCAAATGCAGAATTGAAGCATCGCGAGCTGCTTTTAACAAAATGAGACAGATATTCTGCGATGACAATCTTAACCTGAAACTTCGACAGCGACTGGTCAAGTGTTATATATGGTCAGTCCTGCTGTACGGAGTGGAATCGTGGACCCTCAAAGTGAGTAGCATGAACCGGCTGGAGGCGTTCGAAATGTGGATACATCGGAGAATGCTCCGGATACCCTGGACGGATATGGTCAGCAACACGAGAGTTCTTCAAAGAGCTAGAGTGAATAGAGAGTTGCTGACAAATATCAAAATCCGAAAGGTATCGTATTTGGGTCATGTGCTCAGAGGAGAAAAATATGAATTGCTCCACCTGATTCTTACGGGCAAGATAGAGGGTCGTAGAGGTGTCGGAAGGAGACAAATTTCCTGGCTTCGCAATATACGCGACTGGACGGGCATAAGAAGTGTCGGAGAGCTGTTTCGTGCTGCCCAGGACAGGGGCGCTTTCTCTCGGGTGATAGTCAACGTTGGGGGGACCTGACATGACACCAAAAGAAGAAGAAGATCAAGGCAGGAATCCGCCTGCAAAGGTTTTGCTCCTAGCTGTGAGACACCTAATAAAGACACAGATAAAACGCCAATTGTCTGTGTGTCGGTGTGCATATTTTACAAGTTCAACAATAGTTACAGATAATGCAGTTCGGCCACCCAGTGTCTGTCACCGTGCTGGTTGTGTCAGTACCCGATATTGCTATCGTTCGTTATCACGTCGCCGGGGCAAAGTGTCTGGGACTCCAAAACTTTAATCAACTGCGTTCTGAGACAATAAAAATATTATGTCACCGTTTGTGTGTCAGACGATAATGAGCTGTCTCGCGTTTCCGTTGCTAATTATCTTCACTGCGCAAAATATAAGACCCGGAATATTTTGGACATGACCAAATTTTTCAAGAACGCAATACTGGATATCGCTTAAACTCCAACCAAAAATATACGGGATGCACCAGAGCTAGCAGCTTGGCAGTTAGATTCCTGACTTTGTTGAGTCTAAAATGTTCAAGCAACCATGACTTAATGTCAATAGTTATGGAGATGTGCAATATCAAAGTTTGCATTTTTTTCAATATTTCTTACTTACTCATTACAGTAACTTACGTCGATCATGAAAAATTTATTGGCTTTAACACAAGTCGAATGAAATGATAAAAAAGTTATTTTTACAAGGTTTTTACCATTTTATTTAAGCTGTATTGAAGCGAATGAATTTTTCATAATCGACATAAGTTACTGTAAATGATAGTTCATCTTTTTGCAAAAAATAAGTAAGAAATATTGAAAAAAAAACTGCAAACTTTGATATTGCATATCTCCATAACTATTGATATTAGGTCATGGTTGCTCGAACATTTTAGACTCGTAACGTAGTCAGGAATCTACCTGCCAAGTTTCTGCTGCTAGCTCGGGTACACCCTGTATATTATCAATACCTCAGACCTCATTACCAATAGTGACATCTGTATTGAATTATGAGAATTAAAAAGCTTTGCACTGCAGGTGGCGGTAGTGAAAATACAACTCACAAACTAGGCGCGAATTAAGATTTGAAATGATTTTCAGGCGTATTATTGTTAAGAATTCGGAAGAATCTCATATACACATATAAAGGATATTGCTTTAAAAATTCGCAATCAAAATATAGCCATTATCAATAGTGACATCTGTATTGGATTGTGGGAATGAAAAAGGTTTGGACTGCAGGTGGCGGTAATAAAAATACAACTCGCATACGAAACGCGTTTAACATAAACACATGTACAAATTCCAAAAAATTTTATAGAAGTGGTAGTTTGATAAATTAAAAATACCTAGATGAAAATGCAACTATTTGCGTAAAAACTTAGATTATTAGTGAGATAATGTTATTTTCGGTAACAGTATACGTGTACCCACAATAAAGAAAGTTACTAGCTGTGCCCGCGCGGTTTCGCACGCTTACATTTTTAGAACATTGTTTGGATCGTCATAGAACTTTCGCGAACCTTCTAGAACATTCTCCTTCCAGAACTTTCAAGAATTTCGAATGTACAGGAACCTTCTACACACACCGACACAGTCCGCCACTCAGTTTATAACCTTATAGAACTTTTGAAAATTTTCTAGAACCTTCTCCTTCCAGAACTTTCTAGAGCAGATTTTTCCGGAACCTTCTGGACTCACCGACACAATCGGCGCGCCTATTTTGAAACAATCTGAAGCATTTGCGGCCTTCCCATAACAAAACAATGTGCTAGAAAGCACATTTTCGTCAGCCACTCCCACCCACGTACAGCCACCCCCACCAAACTCGCATATTTTCGATGTGACACCGAGGGCTGTCCTCCACCATGACCCCAGGTGGGTGGTTGTGGAGAAAACTTGGCGGTAGGGCAACACGAGTTTTCGTTATAGATATATATAAATTATATATATATTATAGCTATATATATATATATCTATATATAATATATATATATATATATATATATGATTTCAAAATCTGTCATAATGCCTATTACCGCGAGATGTCACGTTTCTGCTGACGCCGCAACGCAGCAGGCGCCCGGCCGCATAATCGGCTCCTCCGCCAGCTCCCCGAAGCCCCGACCGTGGCGCGGTCACGTTGCGGTGTAGTCAGGAGACCCTGAGCACGCACGTCCGAGGCGTGCAGGCCGGTCTATCATCAAACATAATAATTGTCCGTCCGTCCGTAATTCCGTTCGAGCGCCAAAAATATGCTGTAAATATGTACAAGGGCTTAGCAATGACGCGAACCAATGTTCCGTCATTTTTGACGGATTGCAGCTAGTTATTCATAATTGCGAATAACTTGACGTTTGTACACGTTTAAGAGCTTTCCGATTTATTGAATTCATTCATTTCTTGCTTACTTACCACCACGCCGTTTCCCCGTGGGGAGAGAGGGTAGAGCGCCGCACTCTTCTGTCCTGACATGCGACTCTCTACATCTTCGCACGCGAGCTCGCCGGTTGTCGAGGCTTCTAACGGGACCATCTTCCGGTCGAATAAAATCTGGTAATCTGGTCACGCCGCGTCTTCCGCGGTCGCCCTCTCTTTCTGGCGCCGTCAACACTTGCATCATACATCTTTCTTACCATTCTTTCCTCGCTCATTCTCTCAACATGCCCAAACCATCTGAGCGACCCTTTTTTAATTCTATTAATTTCGCCAAGATCAGCTTTACATCCGTTCCTAATGTCTGCATTATTTACTCTATCATAAATTGATTTGCCACACATACGTCTGAGGGATCTCATCTCCACTGCATTCAATCTACTTTCGTTGCTCTTCTGCCAACTCCAGGCTTTCAAACATGTCAAAATTGGCGGCATTACAATGTTATGCAACAACTGTCAAGAAACAAAAATAGCAAGAATACTGCCGAATGAATTAAACGTCGACATATTACATTTTTATAGACGCAAATTTTCAGAAGTCATTTTTCAAATTCAAATTCTCGTCCATGTCTAATATAGAATACCCACTTGGAAGTACATTATCGCTCTTTGCCTGTCAAGTACCTGGAAACGGATGTGCATGGCCAAGGCCACCAAGGCCGTCTGGGTATATACATACAGACAGGGGCGTGCAGTGAGAACAAGAAGCACGACTTTTATTTAAATATAAACTCGAAAAAAAATTGAAATTAAATATTAGGTCCTTACATATGAAATTGGCGTTTAGTATGGGAGGAACATAAAGCCGATTTTTTTTTATTATAATATGTTAATTAATCAAAGTATGTACCATTGCTATCTATGCACTTTTGCCATCTCATAGGTAGTTCATCGATCCCTTTACTAAAAAAAACATTCGGACGGAAATCAATAAAATCTTTGAAGGCGGTTTGGACTGCCCCATCGGAGTTGAATTTTTTCCTTTGAAAGAAGTTATCCAAATTTCGAAAAAAATGGTAATCTGTTGGGGCAAGGTCCGGAGAGTACGGTGGATGTCTTAGACATTCCAATTGAAGCTCCTCTAATTTGGTAGCCGTCTGTTGTGCAGTGTGTGGTCTAGCGTTATCATGAAGCAGCAGTGGCCTAGAGCGATTAACCAGCCTCGGTTGTTTAGCAGCTAGCTTTTCCATCATGGTTTGCAGTTGCTGACAATAGACATCTGCCGTAATCGTCTGGCCAGATTTAAGAAAGCTGTAGTGAACGACACCAGCACTAGTCCACCAAACGCTCACAAGTAACTTTTTTGGAGTCAATTTTCGCTTGGGGCATGGTTTGGCTGGTTCGGCAGGGTTCAGCCATTGCGATGAGCGCTTCCGATTATCGTACAGGATCCACTTTTCATCACAGGTAATGATTCGATTTAAAATCACTTCATTATTGTGCCGGTTGAGTAATGCAACGCAGCAGTCAACGCGCGTTTGTTGATTTGCTTCACTCAATTCGTGAGATACCCACCTTTCAAGCTTTTTCACCTTACCAATTTGCTTCAAGTGGATTAAAACAGTTTTATCACTAACACCGCAGCCTGCAGCTAACTCGGATGTGGTTTGCGATGATCCGCTTCCACAATAGCCTTCAATTCTTCATTATCAACTTTG
>JADDOH010002075.1:0-98713 GCA_016648135.1 Agrypnia vestita | reverse complement strand
CGTTTACTAATTTTAAAGTTTACCTTCATGGCTGCTATATGACAGATAGGAAGCGTCACCGGATTGTAGATGATCGGACTGATAAAGAAGATTGACGCAGACTTAACATTCAACAAATTACCAATTTAATGCAATATTGCAATGGAAATAATCCCGGCAATTTAGAAATAAATATATAATGTCATTCAGCGATAGAGATGGTCGTTAATGAATGAACTGTTCACCACTCCGAATGATGAACTGTTCAGTTCACTTCCACTGACAACCGTTCAAAAAACATTTTAAACAAAAAATTAATGTTCTTATCCTTTTTTTCCTGGCGTTTCGCCCCTGTGGAGTGTTCTTACCACTAAACAAGAAAACAAGTATTATATTTCTTCGTTGTCAACGGGTGTGTGGGTGCGTGTTTTTTTTCTTTATTTTTAGTAATTGAAATTATAAACAATTCATTTTATTGGAATATAGGATAAAAATTACTGTGAGTAAATAACAAAAATTAATAATTAAAAATGAGAGTCTGTTTTTGCTAACCGCTCACCAATTCTCTACTAATAAGAAATGTACATTTTTATAAAATTTTTGTAACATGTGTAATTTTTAAATAAAATATTGTAATAGGTAGTTTTAGTTATTTTCACAACCCTGTCCAGGGTTTGTGAAATGTATGAGAAAACAACTTCAAACGAGCGCCTAACTCCGCCTATCGAAGATATCTTAGAAATTGAACCTTATGGAAATGTTTTTATGGTTCAAATTAATTAACCCGATTATTTACAAGATATTTGTATTTTTTATATTAATCTATTGTATTCCATTTAGCCATTTTATGCACTAGGTGAAGTTTGATTATAATCCCCGAACTTCGCCTAGTGACTTTAATTTATCATAAAATGATGCTTTGGATTAAAAACTAATACTAATCATGTTATTACCGTAGAATTACTAACGTCTGACATCATATTAATTTACACATCTGCACTGCTCCAATTTCGGGTTATGAAAAAAAACCCTCTAAAATCCAGAGCAAGAAGATAGTGGGGACGCGTAGTGCATCAGAACGGATACCGTTTGTAATACGGTATAATATATTATCGTTTATGTTTAATCAGATATTCCATTATATTAATATTATACTATATAATATGCTTAGCGCTACATATGTACTTAGCGATTAGATATTATATATATAGATATTAATAGATACTAATATCTCTAACAATCATCATTAGGGGCTGTATAGCATTGAAATGCAGCGTCACTTTCACTTATTGTTTTGATTTTAAATTTAAACTTGATTTATAATAAAATACTAGTTTCCAGTTCCTAGTTCTATACTATCCAGGAGTGTCATGTTAACTAACTTACAAAATAAAATTTAAAATAAATATAGTTTGGGTGGCTTTTTTGCGCCTACACTTTTCTTTTTTTTTACAAATTTTCCCGAAATATTGTGAACTTATTGTAATTTTCTATGTGCTTTATACTTTTGCACTATTTTATTCGTTTATACTATATTTTCTGTCACCATTTATTCTGTTAACCAACTGTTTTTTTCTATTATTTTATTTTTTCTGTGAATTAATTGTTTATTTGTATTGTGTACTTTTAAAACCTTTATGGCCTTGTGTTACTTAAATAAATGGTGATGAAGATCAAATAGTGATTAAGTGCATTCGTTAATGTAAGTTTCATGGATTTAAGCTTTAAATATTAAATTGGATTCAGTTCCGAGTACGTCGTGTTCCGAATACGCAAACGTTGCAAATGACTTGATATGAAATTGATTGTCGAAATTTTCGTAATAAACCAGGCGTACTTAAACAGTCTGAATATAGCAAAAAAAAAAAAAAATTATTAGACTTAGTCGAATTCCGCTCGATTGTCCTAGAAAGATTAAGATAAAGCTGATATTACGATTCGAATATCAGCTTAACTATTGCTGTATATTAAAGTTATAAAATTAAAATAAAGGTGCACGAAAAAAGATTCAGAGTAGCAGATCCACACCGCTGGCGTTGGACTGTTGCTTTACCAATTCGACAAAAAGTTGTATGATACTCATCTGTTGCGGGTGATATGAAATTCCACTATAAAATTGTTTGCAAAAACAGACCAAAACTTTTCTAATAAAAGCATACCTAGACACAAAGTTCGACATCACAAACAAAGTTCATTACAGAATAAACAAAATATCAAATGTCGGTGTTGTTTCGATATGGTTCGTTTATTGTCAGATGTAAACCAAATAAAATAAGCATTTCTTTATTTGATTCATTTACGTTTCAGAAAATCCTTTAATCAATACAGGGTGTTAACAAAATTAAACAAATTTATTCGTTTTACACACTTTGTAAATCGGATATTAAAAGGTAGTGACTAATAAGAAATAAATAATGTATTTCACAATCGCATTAAGCATAATTTGTTCGAACCGGTCCGGTGTGTGGACTTTAATAGCCGAGTTCGTTTACTTTAGGAAAGCTACTTGCATTAGTGCGAGCAACAGTGCGTTTACAAAAATACGAAAAAAATTTTTTGAGTAAATGACAGACGCAAAAAATAAATATAAATATTACTTTAGTTTCTAAACCTAAAATAAGCGTAGGTACAAGTATTATAAAAAAACTCATTCCGTTTTTAAAATTAATATGATTTCAAAAATGTTATTAAATAAAATGAAAACATTGACTATATTCTTTTTCAAATAAAATAGTCGAGATTGGATTTTTTTAATATATCAGTTTATTGAAAATTAAAACTAATAATTAAATCCAATACCTACTAAATCGCATATGTCATTGATATTAATCATTAATCAAAATTTATGATTTTCTATGTAACAATGTCCGTCTGCAACGCCACCAGAATGCTTAAATAATAATGTGATATAATATAATAATGAGGGGTATAAGAAGCAAAAAAGCATGATTCTCTTTCTAATAATATCCATCACTAACGTTATCAAGACGTTATTCTATACAGCGCTGTTCTCCCAGCATTAATTAACTGGCGGCCGAAATATATAACAAAAGCACATCAATTTTGTACAGTTATAGCTAGTTTATTATAAATAATATATAAGCAGGTATAATTGAAATTAAATCAAAATCTTATAATTCATTTTAATCAATAAGATAAACTATTGTCGTCTGCATCGGACTCTAATTACCTCGCGATTACGCCTTGCAAGTGGAATAATAAGGTGTGTAAATCTCCGAACATTTGCAAATTGTTTCCGGTTTATAACACGTCGCGACGTGTAATAAACCGGAAACGATTTGAATCTAACCCATAGCGGTCGAAAAACTTCGACGAGTATTTTTACCGCGGTTATATTCTGCTACACGAGTATCCCGCGCAAGTTTGTAGGGAATTACTACAGTGATCATCCAGACTAATTTCCTGTGTCATTCCGACTTTAATCAACCTCACATCAGGTCAGAGCTAGGTATATCAATTGTCCTTTGGCGCGCCTTCGCCCAGCAACAAAGGACTATGCGGCAAGGTGTTACCGCGTGAATTTCTGCCGCTAAAACGCCCGCTATCGTGCGTCGTTAGCATCTCTATGTACATCCCATAAACTAAGTGCGAACTGTTTTACATCGGGTTACATGATACCGATAGCGAACGCTAGACAAGATAGAACTCTGTAATAATAAAATCGTGCGACCCAGCGCTCATAATTACTACTAGGCGACTTCTGTTAACCCTCTGTTAAAGACATTTTCGGTCGGCAACTAATAATAACTAAGCCCATCCGCCGACCGGTGGATTAAAAAAATAACGGGTTCTCATCCAATAACATTGCCACCCTCATCAAGGCGACAGCGTGCATTGTCCGATCTACTGCATCGTCGATTCTATCGCCTGTACAAGGCCTACGCTGACTCCTCATCATTCCCTTCTTCTCTATCGCTGCATCGCGCCATGGGTACGACTTACCGTACTCGAGATTGTGTTTTAAAACAATGTATTGTGAAAGTTCCATTCTAAATGACTAACTACGCGCAAAAATCTGGCCCATCCGGTGAAAGAATTTAAATTACCTTGTTGTGCCAAGCCCGGTTAACTCATTTGAATTTTGTAAAAAGGCACTTCTTGACCTAGTATCACTATAATAATTTTATACCTGGATTCGTATTGAATAGATAAACTGCACATTATCCCTCAAAGAAAAAATATTTTAACACAGTGTTGTCAATTAATAAAAAAGGTCATTACTCTATGGAATCTCTGTTTATATCTTCACAGCTCTTACTGTACTCTTGTCTTTTGAATTTCTGTTCTTAATGTTATCACCATGTCATATTGCCCGCCATTTTTTGTGAATAAACAGGAATCTTTTGTCAAACTAATATCGATCTTTCTTTCTTCATTAAACCTGAACCATAGTCACAGTTATGAAAGTTAAATTAAATACACAACACCCCTGCTAGCATTGTCTACATGGACCTAGGCCCCGATAACAGAGTCCAGGGATGCAGCCGATAAGAAAAGCGAATCCTAGGTGAGTGTGAACTCTCGTTTCGCCGGCCGTTTGTGATGCCAGGGGTGTATTCCACCTGTTGAGCTACGGAGAAAAAATGAACAAAATTGGTGCTACTTGAACTTTCCTACCTTATTTCTTTCATTTACAGGTACAACATTTCGTTTTATTCTTAATTACAGATTTTTTTTTTGGTACGCCTGTGTACGATTTAGTATTGTTCTTCACTTATTTTTTAAATCTGTCAATGTTAAGACGTCCTGTCTGTTGTGGCAAATCGCTGTAAAATTGTAATGCCTTGCAAATAAGCGTGATTTACCTGTTTTTGTTCTAGCTGGATTGATGTGATAATTTTGAGATATTCTTGTGTAGTGTTTTTGTTTGAATTAATAACTCTAATTCATTCCAGAACCATGGTAATTTAGCAAAGATCACAAAAATTATGTTTCATTATAAACCGTAGAACTTGTATGAGAAGATGTATGAATGTGGCCGAAGCAAAAGTGGTGTGCCAGGATAGAAGAGTATGGCGTTCAATCCTCTCTGCCTACCCCTGCAGTGAAACGACGTGATGGTTAGTTAGTTAGTTAGTTAGTCATAATAAATATTACTAATAGGTATGTTATCTTTCATATCTATGCCTAAAGATTTTAGTTAACCTAAAAATCTTGTATAGTGACGCGGACAAAAATGTGTGTTAATTATGAAATTCGCCAGCAGGCACGTTAAATTCAGCGTGTGTATGGAAGCCCGTGTAATTAACTTCCGCCGAAAGCCAACATTTGGTAGTTTTAGTGCCATTATTAACAAGAAAATTAGGTCGTGATCATGTTGGACATTTCAGTCGAAATCCTTTACGCATCTAATCGGGCAGTTATTGATAAAACTACATACAAACACACATTTGTTCATGGACCAGATATTAATGCTCCGGTTGTACTTAACGGTTGGCGAAATTAATAAATTCAACTTTTTTCTGTTTCTTCCGAACAACGGAAATTCATTTGCGTTTTTTCTGTATAACTCCAATTGAATCTAGAATTTTTTTAAATCCTTTTATGAAACTAATTATATTTGTATCAAAATAATTGAAAAAAATATATTACAAGAAAAACCAACTGTTTATACAAAAAAAAAAAACAGAAAATATATATAATGCACAGGGTGCAAGCATACCTTTCTATTTTCTGTATGTCCAGCATCTTACGTGCATATAATGCTTTGAGGAGTTCATCGTACTGATCTCTTGTATATACTACCTGAATTCAGTATAAAACATGAAAAGGAAGTCGAAGTACTGTGAACTTATTATAGAAGAAACAAAATATTGAGTTACGCCACTCATATTGCAGCGAAAGTATCAAGGAAGGTACGGTGTGGAAAGAGTGAACAAATACCTTAATAATAACCTTGTAGAAATATTACAACTGGATCTATTACAGAATACAACATCATCAACCTCATCGCAAAAGATATCAGAAAGGGCTTAAAGTAAAAGGTATCAAGAAAACGACCATGTCCTCATACACTACACTAAATCATGAAAGCATCCATGAATCATCTGTTTTCCTTTCAAATTTTTGCTACAGATAATACAACTTCACTATGAGGTTTTAAGCTAGTTTTTCATTCATATTTAAAAAGAAAAAAACTGTGTTCTTTTTCTTGTAATGCGCTTTGTTCTGTAGGTAGCTGCATTCGCCTTGCTCGTTTTTTTCTAGTCATTCTTCAATTTTCCTCTTAATTACATTTCTGAAGCATGACTTGTATCTAAGAATCTGTTCTCTTCGATTTATGATGGTATCCATTAAAGACCTCTTTTCTCTTACTCTTATTAGAACCCTCATATTAGGTCCTTACATATGAAATTGACGTTTAGTATGGGAGGAACATAAAGCCGATTTTTTTTTATTATAATATATTTATTTAATCAAAGTATGTACCATTGCTATCTATGCACTTTTGCCATCTCATAGGTATTTCATCGATCCCTTTACTAAAAAAACCATTCGGACGGGAATCAATAAAATCTTTGAAGGCGGTTTGGACTGCCCCATCGGAGTTGAATTTTTTCCTTTGCAAGAAGTTATCCAAATTTCGAAAAAAATGGTAATCTGTTGGGGCAAGGTCCGGAGAGTACGGTGGATGTCTTAGACATTCCAATTGAAGCTCCTCTAATTTGGTAGCCGTCTGTTGTGCAGTGTGTGGTCTAGCGTTATCATGAAGCAGCAGTGGCCTAGAGCGATTAACCAGCCTCGGTGTTTAGCAGCTAGCTTTTCCATCATGGTTTGCAGTTGCTGACAATAGACATCTGCCGTAATCGTCTGGCCAGATTTAAGAAAGCTGTAGTGAACGACACCAGCACTAGTCCACCAAACGCTAACAAGTAACTTTTTTGGAGTCAATTTTCGCTTGGGGCATGGTTTGGCTGGTTCGGCAGGGTTCAGCCATTGCGATGAGCGCTTCCGATTATCGTACAGGATCCACTTTTCATCACAGGTGATGATTCGATTTAAAATCCCTTCATTATTGTGCCGGTTGAGTAATGCAACGCAGCAGTCAACGCGCGTTTGTTGATTTGCTTCACTCAATTCGTGAGGTACCCACCTTTTAAGCTTTTTCACCTTACCAATTTGCTTCAAGTGGATTAAAACAGTTTTATCACTAACACCGCAGCCTGCAGATAACTCGGATGTGGTTTGCGATGGATCCGCTTCCACAATAGCCTTCAATTCTTCATTATCAACTTTGGTCTCCGGCCGTCCACGGGGCTTGTTCTGCAGGTCGAAATTTCCAGAACGAAAACGTTGGAACCAAAAACGCACTGTGTTTTCTTTTGCGGCACCGTCGCCATACACATCATTAATCCTTCGAGCCGTTTCTGCAGCACTGGTGCCACGGTGGAACTCGTACTCGTAAATAACGCGATATTTCAAGTTTTTCATTTTGTAAACTGAGTGACGCAAAGAAAAAAACAATTGAGGAAAAAACAAATGAATTATAATTTTCAAAACACAAATACATGAGTAAATAGCTGTATAAATTTGGATTTGGAATTCCTAGCCAAAGAGAAGATATTTGAGATCAAATTTGCCAGTACGGCAAAACCTCAATTTCATATGTAAGGACCTAATATTATTATTTCCGTATGTCTCCAGTATCATATCTGGAAAGCTTTGAATAATCATGACAAAATATTTTCAAATTCCTATTTATGTTCTCCAATCTGATAAACCAAATGTGAAACCAAACGATTTTTTTCCAACAAACGTTGAACACCCTAAATACGGAATAAATTAAATGCTAAACGCATGTAACATTCCAACAACCGCAGACGATTTTGTGTTATAGAGTGTTATTTATTATAGACTGCACTATCCTTTCTGCCTATTTGTGCAAACTCACGGATGTGGAATGTACGTAATGGGCCTATAAAATTCCCCGGGAAAAGTGTTATAAAGTTGAAGCCGGCCCAGCCATCGCCGGCCAAGTACAGAGTTAGGTCCGGATAGAGCTGGGAGTGTCAATGCCGAGAGGATAGCGGAATATAAACTCGGTGCCAAAATTCTACCACTGAATTGGCACAATTTAGGTTTTTTCAAATCAAATACTTCCTAAAGTGACAACAACGCGCCATGTAGCACAGGTCCGTTTTATATTTATTTATATGTATACAATATAAATAAATAAAATAAACGTCCTGGTTTATCTTTTGGTTAGGACACCCAAAAAGTGATCCAGCGATCGGGGATTTTCCGGAGACCAGTAAGTTAATATTATTTTCATAAAATAGCCGTTCAGCTTAATTAAAAAAAATAATAGAATATTACTGTCCCGCCAATTTCGTGTACTTAGGCTTTTCTATTAAAAAATAGTACACGCACACATACATGTAACTATACCTTAGAGATAAAGTACCGTAACTAACAAAACAGCTATTTTTCAGGAGAGCAAAATAAATTACAATTTTACACATTTCAATCATCAAAATATGAGAAATTTCTTGTTGTTTTTCAAATACCTTCTGCTAATACTTGTTAGTACGTCTTCAGAGAATATACATAGGTATGTGTGAATTATTTCGATTTTAAACATATTTTTGTTATATTTTTTGGAATGAATCCAAACCCAGGAACTAGCAACGCAATGCAATGTTCAAACATTCTAACAGCATTTGTCGACTTGCAGTTCAATTCAAATCTCGGAAAAAAGGAACACGGCAGGACGCGGGGGTGAATCAGGGAGGATTGTAAATAAGAAGTAAACACGCCGGGAGAGCTGGTTTGCTACAGATAAATCTCGGTTCAAGGCCCTGGCGCTGATGTGAGAATTTTCCGCAAATTTTAAAGCAATAAGCAAGTTGTTTGGATATAATATACGATGAAATTTAAATACGTATATACCTACAAGGATCACTTGACAAAAATGTTTTTTTTTTATTATTTTTCAATTATTTTAAGTTTTATTTTTCACGCGCATAGGTAACTTATAAGAATCCATCCTACCGAAATACAGTTTATTAAGGGATGTAACCATTGTTGTAGACCGAGTGAGACATAGGGGAGACCTCTGATGATGAAATGAAACAGCTACCTCTACGCACAAAATGACTTCAATTATGGTGACATGGATTCTTTCGAATCCGGAATCCAAGTCCGGAGGAACGATTACCAAAATGTTACTTCTTGGCAACTCTGTAGGGCAAACCAGCAAAAAAAAATTGTACGAAGACACACCTTGATTAAACAATTAGTATTGAAGCGGCGCAAGAGAGTTAGATGAAAGCGATTTGGGCCCCTCAGTATTCGCAAGATAATAGAAATAAGTTTATAATGAAAACAAAACAAACTAAAAACAATTTACGATAAAATAATTTATATAAGCAGTAAATTGTACGCTCATGAAATAAACAAGTTTATTTTGTTCATAAACGAAATACTATACGTCAAAAATACGAGGACACATACCCCTATCCCTTTTAAAATATAAAATTCCTTTTTGGCCTGTCAGATTTTCAAATAAATAATTGTGAAATATTATGTTGGTTGTGTCAGTGCAAGTATGCGCCCAAGTGCATATGCATGGTTACGTACCTATAATAGTGTCACAGATCGTAGCTGTGGTATACAAATGAAACACAGGAAATTAATTATCAATTTATTGACAATTTTAATAAATTCACAAATTCACTAGACACGAATTCATTAATTTACACTAAAATTTAAAACCATTCTTTAATTTACACTAAACTTCGCAATATTCAGCGATTCACTGGCTTGTGTGATTACTAGGGAACATTTCTCACATTTTATTTTGCTTTATCGTCGGTTAAAATCCGCACTGAAATCTTCCGTTAAATTTACTGTCGCTTGGTCACAGTGAATCATCGCATTTAACTGTATATTCGGCGAAACATTGCCCGTCAACAACAACACAAATACTAAGTACGCAGTGGCCCGGTCAACCTCTTTTTATAGTCAATCGCTGGCGTGTTTTCAGAATACAGTGGACCATCCTAGACCTAGACCCTTCTAGAAGTGTCCAATTCGCTGTAAACGGTGTAGAAAGCTGTAAAATCCTCGATTATACACAATTCCTTCCGTTTCTACCATCTCGTAACAATAGTTATATACATTAGGACATTAGGCATTAAACTTGGATTTTCATCATTTTGTAAACATTAATTATTTTGTAACGTGCTGTAGCTAGACCGCATTCAAAAGAATGTGCGCAAAAAATATGTGTGTCGTTACGATGCAAAAATGAACACAAAATAAGTTATTCTATTAAGTAACCTTTTTTAAACTAAAAAAGTATATATTTATTTGGAATATCATATTGAGGATTGTAATACGCGTTTGCCAGGCAACTTTCCCCCGCTTTCTTCTTACCGGACAAAGCAATGGAATGGTCATTTGATTGTGGTCGGCCTATAATGAACGGCGATACGTTAGCATTGCGTTAAAAAAATCGTATTACAGATAATATGAGTCAAGAAAATTTTATTGTACTTATAATACTGATTATCAATAATTAATTTATGGCTTCATACAATTAGATTGCATAAACGACCCGATAGATAGCAACCGCAAGTACAGAATTTCATTTTATTTTTCCAAAAATTTAATTTTCAACGATTAAGTTCCTTCAAATGGTAACTCGTGTCTTATTGGTTATATGACAAATATGTACTCAATCATTGTATGCAAAATATATTAGGACATATTATATGCAATCCAACAGTCAACAGGAAATTGCTATAAACAATTGTGACAGTCACGCTTAATGTTTTTGGTGACACTTAACTAGTTATTTCAGTGATATGAAATTTGTATTCCTCAATGCCTGTTCGTGTTTCAAAAGCATTGTTTTTCCATTTATCCTTTTTGATATACATTATATGATGCGTAATTAATTATCCACCATTTTTAAAAATTAAATTAACCAAAAACGAAAACAATCGCACAACTCATAACGAAAATTATCATTCGTCAGTGAATTTTCGTTTAGTTGGAAGACGATTGATTCCGGGAGTGAAGAGCGTCCAGTGTCCAATATCTTAGTGTTTATCCTCATTATTAACAAAATCTGAAGACCGACCCTTTCCTGACTTGTCGTCTAAGCTTTGAAGCAAACAAAACCTTCCCGGCATACTTTTATGCAAATCATTTATTCGCCGAATATATCGTTGATATCGCGAACGACTCAGCAGCATTCCACTCTTGTGCTACAGCATAACGTGTCAAATATGTGTATTGTTTTCTACGACCAATGTCAATTAATTGCCAAATTAAAAAATAAAAAAACGGCGGAATATTATGCACCTACCCACCTAATTACCTTGGTGTAGTAAAATAATAAAAGCTTATTGACGTTCAGTCAGATCTCATTGCCAAAAGTGGTTTGTCTCGAGAGAAAACTTGAAATTAGTGTTTAATCACAGAACATTTTATTACGTACTAGCTGTTCGTACCCGGCGTTGCACGGGTTGAGGATTAGATTGAAAATAAAGTTGTGGGGGGAAACAAAGGTTCCATTGTTTTGCAAAGCCTCTGACTAAAACGATGTTTCCATTTAATCAAGGCTGGGGTGGATTGGATGTCTAGGGAAGGAAAGTGGCCTATTTTTTCGGTCGGGAATATGTACGCAAAAGGGTTAGAGGGGGAAGGGGAAATGTCGCCTATATTACCCGACTGGTACTAAGGAATAATTTTCCGAATTTTGAGTTCGATTGGTTGAACGGTACACATTTGCATTAAAAACATATCAAGGGAGGAGTAATAGGGGAGGGGGGAAATCCCGCCTGTGCAACCCGCTAAGTCCTAAAAATAAGTTTCCAAATGTTGAGTCCTTATCATATATTTGCATTGAAAATATATGATAAGGAGGGGAAGGGGTAAAAGGGGTGCGGGAAAATGTCACTTATATTACCCGCAGGGTCCTAAAGAAAAAATTTCCCAATTTTAAGTCTGATCGGTAGAACGGTACAGATTTGCATTGATTTTGAACAATCGAATATTTACATTTTTATTTATATAAATAAATATTAGGTATATAAAAACAAATTAGGTATAGGTACAAAAACATCCTCATATTCGAACACAACGTTGTGCCAAAATTTCAAAGTAATTGGTGAAGGATTTTTTACGATTTTGTAAGAACGAACATTAACATTTTTATTTATAGAGATTTGATAAAAAGGAATAAAACATGCAATTGCGCTGATTCTTGGGACAAATTTAAATAGTCTCAAAATTTAAAGTGGTTTTATCTCAATTGAACAAAACAGATCGACATAAAAAGTATTCTGTGAAGAGAGCTGTAAACTCTACAGACACTTTTTAACGGCGGCAGAAACTCTATCCAATTAAATTTACAAATTTTTATTAAATTCAAGTAGGTAAATGAAAGATAATGAATGCAGCAAATTAAAAACAGAAAAAAAATATTTGCAATTACCTACTTTTAACAAATATCGTATCATTTTATTCACTAAACGATACGAAATATTAGGTATGTTATTTAAATTGGTACAATCAACATTGTATTTCACCACATGAGTTTTATATTAAAAACCAACCAATTAAATGTCGAACCAAAATGTTTTTGCAAAAAATATATATATTTAGTTATGTATGCTACTTTTATAGGAATTTCGGTTTAAATTATCTTATGGCACATGTAGACAGATGACATTAATCTCGGAGGAAACAGTACAGAGTCGAGTAGAGACGAGAAATCATAGTCTCACCGATGTACGTGAACCATAACGATAGCCAAGTTCAGTAATGCAATTAAAGTTTCACATGTTTTATTTTTTAGATTTTGAAAAATATTTAAAAATACTTTTTAAATTAAATTTAATAAAAAATATTAATGAAAATTTTCTTCAAAGAAATTTTGTGTTAAATTTAGTGTCCACAACGTCTGTATTCTGATTTTATTAGCAGTCGGTAATGGCATTTGTTTTCATGTATCTTTCCAATCAACTCGTTCATTGACAATTCGCTTGATTGATTTACTATACATTGATGATATTGTTTAAAGCGCACAACTACAGACGCAGAATCGCATTAGGTATTTAACAGTGTAGCATTAATTGCTGAGTGCTCTCGAGATAATTAGAGTAAAGTGAAGCCGATTGTTGATGAGATGTCGACTACAGACGTGACGAAACGGTTGTGTGAGCGCATATAATAGCGGTACGCTCAACATGATAGAACTGATCTCCGAAATTATTCCATACAGCCTCTAGTTCGATATACAGTGAAATGTAAATATTTTAAACAACCTTTATCCTTTTGTAAGGGTCATGTTACATATAAACAGGTTCCACAAAGCAAATAAAATCAAACATATTCTTTTATATATTGGATTTTTATATATTGGATATTTTGGACAAATACGATATATTTCTGCAATAATGACTTTTTATAAAACAATAGTACGGTCATACTAATGGCAAAATAAGAAATAATTTTAATAAAGACATTACAAAGATTTATTACGTCAAATTTTAGACATCTTGATTTGCTATCATCCCCTCCTCCAGATATATTTTGTACACAAATCTACACCGCTTCACCGATTGAAACCAATTTTTGTATAAAATAGACCATATTTCTTCTCAAGACATTCTATCCATCCCAGCCTTGATTAAATGGAAACATTGTTTTCATTAGAGGTTTTGAAAAACAATGGAACCTTTGTTTCCCCCCCCCCCCAAATTTATTTTCAACTTGATCCTTAACCCGTAAAACGCCCGGTAGTTTATAATATAAATGTAATCTAAAATTTTTAATACAGTACAACGTAACCCATTTTATAAATATTAAAAAATACACAGTCTTAATTGGATTCATTTTAACTATGTAAATATGATAATTAATAAATAAATGATATACATATTAATATGTGTGTTTGTAAGTGGGTATACAACATTTATATTATATTATTTCTTTTTTATAATAGAAACACCACCTTTACAGTGATTTTTAGAGATCATGAAATTTAATATGAATATTTTTTACACGTAAACATTTTTTAACATGAACGGATATTGTAATTCGTTAAAATAAATCAAATAAAACTTGAAATAATTTGATAAGAAAGAGCAAAGTTCCAAATTTCGTTTCACTTGATTCTTACTTACCAATATATTTACTTGATAATTACTTTAAACTTTCCAAATTCGTTAACTTAACCATATTCTATATTAATAAAAAAAAATTAATTCCGAATTGGTCTTATATCCGAAGAATCATTGAGTATATTTTTGGCAGACAAAGTTAAATAAAACAACAGTTCAGTCTGTCGACGGAGGACGAGCGTACACCGCACATTCTTTTCAAATGCAAAACTCGAGGAACCTGCGCTGATGCAATTTCATGAAATATTCAACGGAATTCTAATACCAGTACTGATACATGATATTGAAGCCTAGACATGTAGATAAAATGCGATGGAAATGAATTCGCTTGGACGTTTATCAATATCAATACTATAAGTGTGTGTAGTTTGTAGTGTGCACTACACTTCAAAAGGTGTAAAGTGTACACTTCAATGTAATGTAGTACTACATTGTAGTAGTAAGTACAGAGCGGACTATCTCTAAGGAATAGACCAAGGTAGCTGTGAGTTTTCACGGACTCCACAGTGCTACATAAGCTTTTTTTTTCAATATCATTGTGTATGCAGATGAAGTCATGCGCAATTAGGTTTATCATCAAAAGGGCTTGTTAAAAAAAAATAAAAATAAAAAATTTAAAAAATCTTATGTAAAACTTATTATTTTAGGCTACATTGTGTTAAGTAGCCAAATGAAGGCCACATGCGCGACGCATTTGTTTACGCGCGGCGAGTAGGTACCCTTAAAACAAAATAACAAAACAAAAAAGGAAACTCCCTGCTGCGGTGACGTCTAACGGGTTATTTATAATAGCTCCGTCGCCCACACTCTCATGCACGCGTCCTTCAAGCAAGTTCGAGAAGGAAATCCGCAGCCTTCCAGCGAGTGGCCCGAAAAGATCGCACGGCAGTCTCAAAGGACGGTCACGGAAAGTCGAGGTCGCGCGAGACGCTACGATCTAGGCTCGCTTCGGTATAAATGTGATAGTTGTCCATCGTATATCGAGTGATTAACGTTAGTCCACGTGCGTCTCTAAAAACAAGTAGCAAAAACTCTCGTAACCGGGATGACTCCGCACGCGCCGTCCAACACGATAGCGGGCGCACGATAACTGCACAATATCCATCCACCATCATCACCATCACCACATCGGTACTCGCGAGTTTGTCGCGGGACCCCCTCCAGCCGTTTTACCTCAAAGTTCGCCATAAAAAACGGAAAGGGCGCGAACTGTACGTTCAAGTACGTACATTGTATAAACATTCTTCTTCTTCAATCTCATCCTCGATCCCTATTTACATGGGGGTCAGCCTTCCTTGTCCGCTATATGAACATGTATAAACCTGTTAAATAAAAATTTAAATCTAATCGAGCTGAATTAGTCTTTCTTTATACGTGCCTCATCCCCGTAGAGAGATATAATAATATTTTGAGTATGTCCAAAATTTTCATCAGTACTGGACTTTGTCATAGGGACATCATTAAACAATCAATATATATTATAGATGTCTCACAGAAACGAAACTGTATTTTTATGGGAAAGTAGGTATAGAAAATACGTATTTTCACTACACAGATAAAGGATATTGCTAACAAACTCCAAAAACCGAATATAGATGTCTCATTAGCGACATCTGTGGTCATTTAAGGAGAATGAAAAAGCATTGGTGCCCGCCGCGCTAAGGATTGTTGCAACTCAAATGTGAACCGTGGCATATAATTTAAATATATACAACTTCCAAAAATTAGTAGACATGGTATTATTCTTTCATGGATGGAAATGGCGAACGTTACATTATGTAAAGTGATCACCTAAGCCAGCCGTACGATAGGTCGTAAGCCCTATGTACACCCACAATTACACAGTCAAAGACTTATTTACTTACTTTCCCATAAGAATACAGTTTCGTCTCTATTAGACATCTGTAATGTATATTGATTGATTAGATATATTAGAACCTGTTCACTACATGTGAGCTATCCTGTAGTGGTAAGAGAGCCTGAAAACTTAACAATTGTTATATAACAAAGCTGTATTCATCAGTATTATTATTATTTAAATAAATATAAATGTATTCAAGAACAAATTCTTATTGTGAAGTTGCATTGCATTTTTCAAAACAAAGTTCTGTGTCCAAATTTATTAATCAATTACAAAGACATGCAGAAAAAGTCGGATCAATGAAAAAATATTTTGGCTGCTATCGGGATACGAAACCAGATAAACTAGCAAATCAATAATATTAGGTCCTTACATATGAAATTGGCGTTTTGCCGTACTGGCAAATTTGATCTCAAATATCTTCTCATTGGTTAGGAATTCCAAATCCAAATTTATACAGCTATTTACTCATGTATCTGTGTTTTGAAAATTATAATTCATTTGTTTTTTCCTCAATTGTTTTTTTCTTTGCGTCACTCAGTTTACAAAATGAAAAACTTGAAATATCGCGTTATTTACGAGTACGAGTTCCGCCGTGGCACCAGTGCTGCAGAAACGGCTCGAAGGATTAATGGTGTGTATGGCGACGGTGCCGCAAAAGAAAACACAGTGCGTTTTTGGTTCCAACGTTTTCGTTCTGGAAATTTCGACCTGCAGAACAAGCCCCGTGGACCAAAGTTGATAATGAAGAATTGAAGGCTATTGTGGAAGCGGATCCATCGCAAACCACATCCGAGTTAGCTGCAGGCTGCGGTGTTAGTGATAAAACTGTTTTAATCCACTTGAAGCAAATTGGTAAGGTGAAAAAGCTTGAAAGGTGGGTACGTCACGAATTGAGTGAAGCAAATCAACAAACGCGCGTTGACTGCTGCGTTGCATTACTCAACGGGCACAATAATGAAGGGATTTTAAATCGAATCATTACCTGTGATGTAAAGTGGATCCTGTACGATAATCGGAAGCGCTCATCGCAACGGCTGAACCCTGCCGAACCAGCCAAACCATACCCCAAGCGAAAATTGACTTCAAAAAAGTTACTTGTGAGCGTTTGGTGGACTAGTGCTGGTGTCGTTCACTACAGCTTTCTTAAATCTGGCCAGACGATTACGGCAGATGTTTACTGCTTCATGATAACGCTAGACCACACACTGCACAACAGACGGCTACCAAATTAGAGGAGCTTCAATTGGAATGTCTAAGACATCCACCCTACTCTCCGGACCTTGCCCCAACAGATTACCATTTTTTTTCGAAATTTGGATAACTTCTTGCAAAGGAAAAAATTCAACTCCGATGGGGCAGTCCAAACCGCCTTCAAAGATTTTATTGATTCCCGTCCGAATAGTTTTTTTAGTAAAGGGATCGATGAACTACCTATGAGATGGCAAAAGTGCATAGATAGCAATGGTACATACCTTGATTAAATAAATATATTATAATAAAAAAAAATCGGCTTTATGTTCCTCCCATACTAAACGCCAATTTCATATGTAAGGACCTAATATATGTTAATCAATTAATAAATGAGACTTACAGATAAATTCGATGTATTGATGGAAAAGTACCAGGCTGATGTGGTGTAATTGCTAGCATAATGGAATGCTAGGTGATCTGGGTTCGAATCCCGGTAGCGGCCAAAATATTTTTTCATTGATTTAATTTTTTCTGCATGCCTTTGTAATTTTGAATAAATTTGATTTTAAATATAAATTTTTTCAATGAATAACAATATGTATATATAGTGAGCCTCTGCGCAGAGGTCCATGAACAGGAATAAAACTGCGCCCCGTCTGAAGGCGAACCGTTTTCAGTCGACTGAAGATCGAATTTCATATTGAAAGGGTTAATCCGCTGCAATATGGATAATCCCTTGCTGCTACCCGCGTTTGGTGCGGCGAAGGCAAGTTCGCGTGTACACCAGTACAGGATATTATATTTTATCACAAACACACCCGCACTTTTAAAATGCAATACATAGGTATATAGGAGAGGAGAAACGTACTGGGGTTAAAATGGCAAAGTATTGTTGTTCTCGTATTATCGCCTTTTTGGTTTCAGTTGGTCACCCAATATGTTTAATAAAAGTACAACAGCAATTGAGATTTATTTGTAAACTAGCTGTTCATACCCGGCGTTGCACGGGTTAACGATTAAGTTTAAAATAAATTAGTGAGGGTAAACAAAGGTTCGATTCGAACGGTAAAGATTGCATCCAAAATATATCAGGGAGATGGGAAAGTGTAAAAGAATAGGAGGAAATGTCACCGATGTTAACCGCCGAGTACTAAAGAATAATTATGCAAATTTTGAGTCCGATCGATCGAACGGTACAGATTTTCATGAAAAATATATCAGGGGAAGGGGTGAAAGAATAGGGGGGGAAATGAAACCTTTGTTAACCACCGGGTCCTGAAGAATAAATTTCCAAACTTTGAGTCCGATCGGTCGAACGGTACAGATTTCCATGAAAAATATATCAGGGGAAGGGGTAAAAAAATAGGGGGGGTGGAATGTAACCTATATTAACCACTGGGTCCTAAAGAATAGATTTCCAAATTTTGAGTCCGATCGGTCTAACTGCACAGATTTGAATCGAAAATATATCAGGGGTGGAGAAGGGGTAAGAGAATAGGGGTGGAATTTTGCCTATGTTACCTGCCGAGTTCTAAAGAATAAGTTTCCAAATTTTGAGTCCGATCGGTCAAACGATACAGATTTGCATCGAAAATATGTCAGGGGGAGGAGAAGGAGTAAGAGAATAGGGGGGAAATGTTGCCTATGTTACCCACCGGGTCCTAAAGCATAAGAATGCAAAATTTTAATCGAATCAGACAAACGTTGTGGATTTGTATAGAGAACAGACAGACGACAGACAGACAGACAGACAGACATTGAGTTTTATAGGTATAGATATTTAATGTAATTATTATGTGAATATTGTTGATAAATAGAACTATTACTACTACTATACTTATAAAAATTATCAAGAATTGCTACTGGCATCGTTATTTAACATTTTAATGTTAATTTTAATTTTTTTATTACTATCCTGCGGTCACTTCTAGTGTCAAATTCAAAATCAGATATTGCAAACGATACACTTACAAACGATACACGGTCGTACGTGAAGAGGAATAATAGGACTCAATAGGCGAGACAGTAGAATAATACTGTCCATGCGCACTCGAAATACCTCAGAGAATACCATTTTCAGAAATGAAATACAGCCCTTCTTTAGGGGAAAGGATTAGGTCACAGCGGAAAAATTCCTCCCTCGCATATATTTAAGACACATTTATATTTCACTTCAAATATTTATTCATGCTTAATTAAATTCTCTAGCTTCGCCTTAAATTGCTTAGATCGCCCCTTTTCCGCTTAGCTTTTGCGCAGAAGTAATTTAAAAAGTGCAAAAATATTTTTTCTATGAGAAATTTGTAGAATGTTCGCGACCGAAAATTATCACTCGAAAAAAGCGTTCCGTTTCTTTAGCTCACCAAACGCAACAACAAACAGGGAGTCGTCTGCAGTTCGTGTTGTTGTGCATGGCTATGCTTTCCCGTCTTTCGCACGAGCTAGTGCCCAGAAACTTCGGATCGCTTCCACACTCCTCTGGACCACTCGAGGAGGCTTCAGATCCTTCTGGAAACCCCTGCATTCTTATAAAACCCATACTTCTTTTTTTTCCTTCATAACAAAAATATACTCAAGTTTTCCACGAATCAAAAATATACTTAAGAACGCTCAAGCGCTCGATAGGTAAAATACAATTTAGGGGCAATGGAAGTGACGTAGAAAAGAACCAAAGAGAGCGGGAGAACCATGGAGACGACTTCAACCAGCAGTGGCTGCCCATAACAAATCGCGAAACATTCCGCGCGGCATGTCGCATCAACATCTACGCTTATTTTTCGGAGACAATGACGCGGTCATTTGCGCGTCAATGACGTGTACACACCGGGACTCGCATATCACTTATCGCGGAAACGGCGGAAATGTCGCCCGATGAGCTAATGTCGACAGCTGCGTATCTATTTACACTAGCCGCCCGATGAGGTTAGGAAGACAGCTGCGTATCTATTTATTTTAACGATTTTATCGAAACGTAAGAGGAGAAAAAGGTGGTAGGTGCGAAATTACTTACTGCAAAGAGAAAGGATGGATATTCTATGCGATCTTCGAATGTCTAACGGATCTTTTGTCAATTTCACTCGAATGACAACAACTGATTTTGACAATTTATTACAAACAATCGGACCTTCCATAGCCAAGCAAGACAATATTAAGGAACGCTGTTGGCCATCACATCATTTTATTTTTATACTCACGGTTTGAAGCGTCCCACAAAATTGTACGGCGATGAGTTGTTAGTTGACAGATACAGCGCATGCGCATTCACTTGTAAACATACCACGTGAAACTGGGTGGTTTGTTTCAAACTATGTGGGTGCAAGTGACAAAGGCGTGGAAATAACTGAAAAGATTATTTTTAACAACAATTTATTAATAGTCAGTAAAACACAAATGTACATACATAGCAGAAAAGAACACACAGAAATATAGACAGTCGAAATATAAAAGAGCACACAGAATATAAAATACAATTTGCACAAGCACTTGGGTCTCTGGCGTAGTCACGAAATAATTAAGGAGGAATTCTGGATCTCACTTCACAGATTCGGCGGAGGCTCTTGCCGGAAAAAACTCGACAGCAAGAGCGATGGCGAAGATACTTCTCGGAGGTAAACACTCGACGAGACTCGAGCTTCACATAAGCTCGACTTGATACGGCCCGGCAGAAGAACACTCGACTGCGGCGGCGATATCGCTTTCTAGGTTCGCCAGGAATCCCTCCCGGACACCTCCTAGTACGGCGAGGACTGTTAGAGCCTTCCGAACAGTGTATCCTGGCTGGGAGTAAAAGCTCACTGCTTTTATAGCTGTTCGGCGGTGGTGGGGGTGGATTAGCGAACAACCGTTTATTCGCTATTGCTAGGCGGAGCTGCCGGCAGCCAAATTCACTGGAAATATGCCCCTTTGGGAGGCCAGGAAATTTTACAGAACGGCCGAGTTTAATTGCTTCCGAGAAATAGACACAGGTACGGGATTTTCGTTTATATCCCTCAGGTGCACGTATCACACGTGATACTGACGCGCAGCCCGATGTCCCCGTGATCTCGCTCGAGTACCGTGCGCATGGCAACGTTTCCGCGGCACGTAGAAATGCCCCGCTATGTTGTGCGCGACGTCGCGGAACAGTGCGCGACGTTACAACGTCACGTAGACTCTATGCCGCGCGTGATGTTGACAGATAATTTGTCCCCTAGTGAATACATGGCTTGATTCTAATGTACCGCGGTATTTCACATTTCGATTGATTTCTCCAAAATTATAGCAACGTTTAATGCGCTTAGTGCATGCGCCTGCTCTCTCACACATACACGCATTGCTTCGTGTAAATGTGAGAAATTCGCATTTTCTCAGAGTAGTCACAGGAAATAAACGTCTTTACTTGTGCACGAATAAATCGTAGATATACCCAGTCCGTGAGCGCAAGAGATTGCATGCAGTCGCCGCCGCCCCGGCGGGCCATTCGGGAGCGCCGAGATTGCGGAGTGCACTTTGGACAGATCACCGAGTTTTACAAATAGATTCAGCCATATCTTTAGTCGAGCTTGTCGTGGATAAACGGTGGATAATACAAAAACAACAATGAAAGCTGCGCCACAGTAAAAGCAATACCGATTCGGCAACGATCTCACTTTAAATGATATTTCGAGTGTTTTTTTTTTTCAACAAATAAATGAAAGAATTATATACCGCATATTATTGAAAATTATTTGGTAAATACTTAGGGGATATTATACTGTCATAAAATATTTAAAATTACTGGAAACATTTTAAGGTGGTTAAATTTAGAAATTGATTGATTACGATATTAAATCATCTACTATAAAACCAGCATTTTTTATGTCAAAAATATAAACCCAACTTTTTTCAAAAGAAAGATCATTATCACTAAATGATTAGAAATTTCTGAAATTGTTTACAATCTCAAATACACTTGCATTAACAAAATAAATTTATATTAGACAAACTTCACTATAAATTTAATAAAATCAATATCTAACATAAAGGATTATTTGCATTAAATATTAATAATATTATAACTGAGATGATAAATATTTTCTGAAGTGATATCATTACCGATTGGGTATACACTTATTGTAATATATTTATCTTACAAAATTTCGGCCTACGATTAAAAATTTCAATAGGGTATACTTCTTAATCTGTAGTTAATACCTTCATAGGTACTATTAGTAATCGTTAAATGACTGATAAATATCACTATCCAGTAAATAAAGTGATCATTAAAATGGACTAAAAGTTAAAACTGTCAGTAAATTTTATTATAGAAACAATCCAAATTGGAATTGAAATAGTTTAAATAAAAAGAGTACTTGACGTTTGAAGATCTGTTAATCCCACAGACCACCAAAATATATACCTAGACATTAACTAACGGATATTTCTTGGATCGCATTGCGGTACCACGTTTAGTTCCACTACGTTTAACTTGTTTGGAAAAATTCTCCGAGCTTGTAAATTTTGAAACAATTACGAAAAGATCAAACAAAATACTCTCATAAAGAATGATGTTTTAGTAAATAAGTCGCGTTTTATCACAAAATTATTTGAGATATTTTTTCCTTGAAAAGACTCGGGACTTTAACTGTGCAAGAATAAATATTTCAACAGGATTATAAATGTATCTTTAAATATATCCGAGGGGGGACATACTTCCACTGTGCCCCAGTCACTCGGCCTAAAAAGAAGGGGTTTGGTTCAACTCTATACAATTTTATGCTCAGTGATCAATCCTGATTTGATTTTAAATTTGGTAGCACTGGTGAAATGAAGCAAAAAATAGGCAAAGTGTCTCCCAGAGACACTGGGTAGGTATTCCAATTACGATATATATCAATGCAAAAACTCGATATAAAGCCGTAAAGTATGTAAATGCAACTAGGTAAAGCCTACTCGGTATAAATGTATGTAACTATGTAAATGCCTACTATATGAAATATTAACATTACTTTTTTCAAAGAGATTTACAGACGGCTTCTATAAATATTGGCTTTAATTAATAAAATCATAAAAATGCAATATTTTAGATCTCAAATCACATCTCAAAAAATACCAGGTTCCGCGTCTCACCATTAAAGACAATATTTCGAGCAAGATATCCTGGCAGACGAAGAGCATCCCAGCTGAAAAACCTAAGCCAAAACAGTCCAAATATTCCAGCCACAGTAAATAAAATAATGATCGTCAACACGATCGTTCGACAATCAGCACATCATAATTGTTTTTGGGTCACAATGTTAGGATTGGCCTACACCAAGCACTCGACTTTGTCACCTTCCAGCCTCTTCATATATTGGTAAGTGCTACAGTACACATCTCCTATAACCTGGTCTATGTATCTTGATCTCGGGTGACCTCTGCGATTATTGGCTTTGATATTTCCCTCGACGATGGTAAAAAGCAGGCCAGGGTATCTTATTTATAGCCTATCCAATTCGCTCGTTGTTGGGTGATTTTGTTCAGCAGCCACCTTTTTTCGCCCACACTGCTCATCACCTCGTTATTTCATAATCATAATATAATGTAATAACAAATAAAAATTCCAACACGAGTAAACAGTTTCTTAATTTATTAAGGGGTTCCACCACCTTAAGACATCAAATTACATTATTATTACAAAAAGTACATTCAAATTAAATTATTTTTTGACGTAGCTATTACACATATAAAACTCGTTTTTATCATTATATTCGGTGTGCATTAGTTAATATTTTCCATTAAAAAAATATTTTAAGAATTTCAAACTGGCGGAGTGCTGTGCTGCCCACAAAGGACCCTCTCCGTGATGCGCGCAGCTGGTGGAGATAATTACGTCGCCAGAGTTTGAGTGAAATTAATTACTTTCTTGTTAAATGGTGTATTTTTTATGACGAAGCGTATCGAAAATAATCGATGTTTTTGCAATTAGATCAATTGATAGCAAATGAAAATAATTGTATTTATTTATATGTTATATACCTAATATTATATGTAAGATGTGGGCGAAATTTTAACAAAATCGGAGTAATAGTTTTTGAGATATCATCTCCACCAGTCTGAAAAATGAAGTTTCACGAAAAACGCTAAAGATTAATGTAATTCGTTTAAAAATTCACCTAACACGCTAGCTTCCAATTGCTATAAGAATTTTCGAGTGAATGAAATTATTCTTAGAATGTCAAGCTACAAACAAGATAAAAAAAAAAAAAAACAATTTTTAGTTTTAATCGTGAATCACTAATAATAAGTTGTGTCCATCGGCAGATATAAAAAGAGGCCTCCGCGGTAAGGGTGAAGGTGATTATTCCGTATTCAAAACACAACACGCCGCGGTAATTACAAGCGCGGGTCCCCGTTACGACACCGACACGGGTTGCCGATCCGCGCAGTCCCCGCGGCCCGACAGACGTGACGGGGTTGTCGAGTTCTGCAAATTGAAATCGACTCTGGCCTTGTTTACGTTGGCAGAAAACATGGCCCGGGCCAGCGCCGCCCGGATCGCTTTCGCGGTGCGGATAAATTCCCGAAAATGAATCCCGTTTATTCCGCCGGATCCGGGAGCGGAACACTTTGTCGGGAGAACACCGGAGGCAACTTGTTTGTTTTGGCAAATTCGATTAACACCGCCGCGGTATAGGGGTGGATATCCAACTCGGAGAGGAATACCGCGCTGGGGTGTTCCTATGAATTTGCGAAAATAATTAATACCGCGCTCGGACAAAGATTAAATTAACGGAGAATCTTTACATCGCTACAAGGAATACAATAAACTATTTGATTGTGTGATTTACTTAAAATCAAAGCAATGAAATAAGCTCTAATCGAATAAGGTGAACCACTTAGAAAGAAGTACAGGAAAAGTCTGTCAAAAAATATTTGGTTACTACCGGTGTATACGAACCCGGAACTTTTCCGAGCCGTGTAATACCTAATTTTGCTATAGTGATATATGAAAAGTTATAGGTATATGAATGGCCGATCGAGGGCTTCAGATTTTACAAAAACTAAAGTTGACGTTATGGTCTTGGTACATTTGTTCTAAATATTGAGATCAAATTATTATTTTCATTCAGCCTGTATAAACTATATACATGATCCGCTTTTAGAGAATAAATAGATAATACGTAGGAAAATGAATAAATCATAAAACTAAGAAAATGTTTTGTAACTTATAGCCACTAAAGTATTCCTTCTATAACTGATACATTTTTCCATTTTTAAATAGCTATTATTGCAACTTCACAACACAGTGCCTTCAATAAAATATGCCTTCAATGCAAATGTGCACTTATGGTATTTTTGCAAACCATTTCTTATTCACTCCCTTTCTTTTAACTCTTTGCGTCTGCTTTCTCGCTTGTCTGTCAAAAAAACTTTGGATCGATTTAATACCTTTTCCCGTGATCCAATCGACTGATACTTTGCAGACAGTGCGACACTAAAAATGATCTAACAAATTTTCGTTGAAAAAAATTAATAATTATAGAATTGATATGTGTGGTTTGTTTCGCGAAACAACCGCAGCCTGTACACGCGCATGTTATCCCCCGCCACCTCTCCCATCACCCATGGCCCGGTACCTGCATCCCGCCCTGCGTCGCACCCCGTGGCGCGCGCTGTACCCTGCGCTAGCGCGGCCGCGCGCCTAGCGGTAAAAGTAAAAGGCACGACTAACGGGAAAAGTAAAAAGCAGGTAGCGACATTTAGCACCGCCACCGCTCCCGAGCCGACTTGCCAGTTGATTTCGGACAACGGAACGGGACGCTCGGGCTGTTGCAACCGGAGAAGTGACGGAGAAGGAACCGTTGAAGGAGGAACATCTCTATAGGCAGTGAATCCAGCGGCTCCCCTGCCGTGGAGACGAGCCGACTTTGTGAGCCTTCTCCTGAATGGACCCCCCCACTTGCGATGGCACCGCTGATTCGTCGGCGTTCCACAGTCGGGCCGCTCTGCCGCCACATTGCAGCCACCCTGCTAGCGCCTACCTCACGGCCGCCCTTCTGCGCCGCCACCTGCATCGGCATAATTGCGCCACCGTTTTGCCGCGCCCGCGACTACCGACCGCTACATCGCGGTCGCCCTGCCACCACCTGCCTCGTGGCTAGACGCCACGACGCCTCGCGTTGGCGAGGCATCCGCCCCCCACTGCGCTGCCGCCCACTTCGCAGGCACTGCCTACGTCGAGCCGCACCCGCTCCGCGAGGCCACTGCCGCCCACTGCGCCTCCCTAGCCATCGCTGCCCTCCTCGCGTCGAGCCTCCATTGCTCCGCGAGGCCCCGTCTAGTGATAATGATAGTTTTCGAATGTAGTTCAGACACCTTTGCTTCAGCTTGCTATCTATCATTTTATTTTCTATATTGTTGTGCTATTGTCCTGTTCACTGTGTATATCTTTGTTTTATTTGTGATGTAAATAAATTATGTTCCTCGTCAAGCCGTCTTTCACTGAGTCCACTTGATACCCTCGTATCAGTATAATTTTGGATTTTTCGTTTTTTTAATTCTCGCTTTCGTAGCGTCGCCCGACTCGAGCCCAACGCGTAGGTTAAGCACCAAACCTGTTTCCACTAGTTAATGAGAAAGGGAGCATAATAAAAACTTGGTTTTTATGGGTTAGTTTTTTAAATAAGTAACTTTTTTTTAATTCAGGTATATTATATAAAAAATAATTGTTATCTTGAAATATTCGTACTCCAAATGAATTTGTGTTTCTTAAAAAGTTTAACAAAAATTTAATTAAATTTGTTTGGAGATTAAAAACTTCCTTTTTAATAGTTTATATGCACACATCAGACAGACTCGTAACAGGGATTGGGTTAAAAATAAAAGAGAAAGGCATCATGCTATTTTTTTTGTAAGCATAAACATCTTAAAAGTAACATGTTCTTGATATAGAGACTTATTTGATATATAAATTATTTGGCATTCGTGTGAGAAACAGGTACCAAATAAATATTAAATGTTATGAACCAATTCAAGAATTTTCACAAATTTGCACATATGTAATTGTAACTCGGACCGGAAATTAAACATAATTTTGCTTTCTCCGGGAACCTCAATTAGCCGTAATCTTTATAAATTTGACAGTAAGAATGGAAAATTGAACCAATTATATTCTAGAAACCAATTATAAAAATAAAAATTCCCAGGAGTACAAATTAACCTGTATGTTAATTATAATATTAATGAATTACGATTAAAGCTTGAAACGTCGTCCTGTATGTAAAAATTCACGAGAGTTTTAAAAATACATAGAGTGTCAGACTTACAGAGTACAGACTTCGGTATCCATTTTGTTTGAAAGTTGTTTCAATAGAAATGATATCTCAAAGGTTTCCCGCAGATTTTTTCACAAAGTCCTCTGAACTGAACTTTGGGTGTTCTGATAACTTTGAATATTGATATTCGTTTTATAAAAAAGTACTTATCAGGATTGTAGATCACTTGGTTGTGATGTTGTAAATTTTAACGTGAATATAAGTATTATGTATTTATTTTTGATATTGTTTTGTTTTTATAAATATTATTTTGATACAATAAAGATGTATATGTGTGGTACTAAACAAAAGAAGGTACTATGAGTCCAATTTTATACAAAAAAAATCATTATAACTAACAAAATTTAACTACCGGCCGTATTACAAGAATGTTTCCAAAGATATCTCGATCTGGATCGGACACCAATACTAATTTCTGTGTACTGGTGCGGGTAGAGTCCGTTCAGTTTAGAAAAGCCACTTGCATTTGTGTGATTTATACCCTCTTTAATACGTAAATTGTGAAGTGGTATTCCTTTTTTAAAGCAACTCCATTGGCCGCTTCAGTAACACTCTGACTGGCGAGCGGAGCGGTCGTTTCTTTGTTTAATATTTTTTTGCTTAAAGATACGGGACCACAAAATCGCGAATATGTCTAAGTTAGGAAAGGGCAAATCGCTTTCAGGTCAAGCAAAAGAGATAGATTTAAATGCATATAAATATCTCGAAGAATTATAAAACCAGCAAACAGCCGTAAAACCGTAAAAAATCACGGGACATAGTAATAATAAATAACGACCCTCGAACCTGAACCGCGCGCTGATTGGCGTGTCATACTCAAGCGCCTGGGCCTCGTTAGCGGCTAGTCATTATCAGCATTGTAATTACAGACTAATTTCAACGAGTTACGAACAGACTGACATTCAAAATTAGGATACTTGATGATAGTCGTGTTGTCTTATTGAGGTAACATGGCCACAAGTAAGTCTTTTGCAACCAAAGTTACAAGCAAAAAATAATCCTAACAGCGCCATCTATCATCATACACATACAATACATACATTCGAAGGTAATTATAATTGTTGATTTTTTTAGAAACTGCACATATAACATAAAATTCATACATGACAAATATTATAGTAAATAAATATGAGTACTTATTTATATTTTATTTTAGATCATTCCTGCGGTGGATCAGGTTTCCCAGGCAACAGGATTGGGAAAGAAGAAAGTACAATAACTTCTCCCAAGAAGAAGCTTCGAGAAAAGAAAATACAGTTTGACGACTTCGATAATGTAGTTAGTTATTAGACGGTGCATTAATGATTTTCATATAAAGTAAATAACATTCACGCTACCGTCAAGGAAGCCATTAATTTTAATGGAGGCGGGGCAACTTTATGGAAAATGATATAAATAGGACAAGGATTTCGCTTGTCAAAAATTTAGGATAACTATAAATTTTTAATGGAAAAAATAAACGTTATTTACAAAAGGGCTAATTATTTAAGGAAAATATTACAATACACGCAAGAAGGAAGGTCAATCATCTTCAATGATAAAACATACCTACGTGCACACAACTCACGTGTCATCTATGGCATGGGCTGATTCGTCCAACAATGGCATAAGAAAGCCCGTATTTAAAGGATTAAGGTAAATAATTGTACACGCTGGTGGTGAAGCTGGCTTTGTGCCTACGGCCTTGTTAATATATAAATCGCATCAAAAAACAGGGGACTATCATGATGATATAAATTATAAAAATTATGAAAAATGGATGTCTGAAATGTTAATCCAAAATTAACCAGCTAGATAGATCAGTAGTGTAGTCATTGACAATGCGTCTTATCATAAAAAGGTCCTCAATCCTGCTTCTACCTCAAATACTAAAAAGGCTGATATGGTTACATGGCTTTTAAAAAAGTGCATATAATTTACCAGTTGTTGTTGTAGCCGAGCCTCATTAACGAAGATCCCCTCGCTATTCTGACTTACTTAGTTATTGCTGTGCCTCTCACGAGCTTTGCGATGATAAAATAGCCCTATTGGAGAGGCGCACTCTCTCCCGCATATTTCACATAGGAAGGGGTCAGGTTGCATTGGTCGGTCTCGTTGACGCATGGTTGCGACTCGCTGTTCATTTTCCTCATTTTTTAATCATCTGTTTAGTTAGATGTGCATATGACTTTATTTAGAGTGAGAAAGATGTTGCACGCCATCAGGCTCACCGGCAACCCCGCCGAACACGCACACAGAATTTACCAGTAGACCAGGCAGACCTCTACAACATAAATTTCTACAAAACGAAATACAAAGAGTATGCAATAGATTCGATTTTCCAAAAACATGGACACGAAATATTAAGATTGCCACCATATTAACCGGAGCTCAATCCTATTGAGAAAATATGGTCACTCATTAATGGATATGTGGCGTCTAATAATGTTGATATGACATTCGAATCTGTGAAGAGATTAGTTTTGGAAAAAATCGATAAAATAACCATCAGCAAATAGGAAAATGTTTGCAGACATACAAAAGAAATCGAAGCTGAGTACGCGAGAAAGGATATTTAAATGGATGAACTCACAGACTTTCATCAATTTAATATAAATTTAGACGAAAATTCGGAGTACGATACAGGCGACAATAGTTTATCTTATTAAAATTCATTATAAGAATTTGAAATGATTTAATTTTATTAAAAAAGCATATAGTCAATGCTTTCATTTTATTTAATAACAATTTTGAAATCATTCTTATTTTGAAAACGAAATCAAATAAACTATTGGATTATAGTTACGGTTACGAATAGATTTCAAAATAATTATTATTTGGAGATTTAAAAAATAAATACAGTTTTTTTATAAAACATTTACTTATTAGGTTAAGAAAATAAAACACTATTTATATATTTTTTGCGTCTATAATTTAAAAGATAAAATAATGTTTCGAGTTTTTGTAAACGCAATGTAATTCACACTAATGCAAGAGGCTTTCTTAAAGTGAACGGAGTCTACTAAGAACTCCGTGCAGATTTGTTTAATCTCATCTCGAAATAATTGATATAACCAGAGACTAAACTCTATGTATATATTGTTATTTAGTTTTATAAGGTCCTGGTAAAGTAACAGACGGCATTCCGAAACCGGTTTGCGAGTAAACAGTGATTTTGTAAAAAATATTAAAATCTCCTAAAAAACATTATACGTATCTACTGAAAAAAAAAATATTTTGTCAAACTTTTACAAATTGTAATAAATAATTTATTCAATATAACGCGCTGTATATACAATTAAGCCTATGTGCCGTTTTAGTACATTCGGAGATAAACGAATGAAACTGTTATAAAATATAATTGCACAGACTAGATTTATAAAAAATATTTTAAATAATAACAAGGCAGACTTGCCAGATGAACGGCGATGTTTTTTAGTATATCTCTATTATTTATATGAAAAATTGACAAATTGATTCATTCATCTGAGAATGTATTAAACGGCACATTGGCTTAATTATACATACAGCGACGATAAGTAAAATGAAGATATTAAACATGAAAATATCTTAACACAAACAGCGATAAAATTTGTAATAAAACGGTACGTAGTATTAAGTAATAAAAAATTATAAGTGTCATACAACTATATACTCGTTTATTGAATAAGATGAGAGAGCAGTGAAAATGAATTAGATTTAGAATAAATAAAAGAAAATCAATTTTATTACACGGATACCATCATCAATTACTCTATTTTACTTGTATGTATCCACATGTAGGACTATCACACACATACATGTATGCTAAATATAAAATACATATACGTTCTGCGGGAAACGAGGGTGCGATGTAATATAATCCAAGTTCTACGCGATTTTCTATGTACGGGTAAAGAATTGACTTCGGGATGTACTTTTCACGTATTCCGAGCAAATGAGATTTGCCTAACCACAGGATCCAAAACTGTATCAATCTTCATATATAAAGTAAATAAAATATTTTTGATAGGTTTAAATGCGCATTTCAGTTTTCGAACCAACGTTCAACTTTTGGACTACTTTCACTAAATATACTAATGTTTAAATAATGTGTACCAGTAACACTTTTTAAAACTTAAATAAATGAAAGATATAAAGAAAAAAGGCGTAGAAAATTTACATCCATAATAAACTTGAATGATGAATGTCTTCTTAAGATGTCATATAAAATTAATTCGATTCAGAAATCTATTAAATAATTTGTTTTAATGCCAACTATTTTGTCAAATCTGTCGTGATTGCCGTGATAAACATAGCCACAAATTCCGCCAATTAATCTGTTGTACTGTTCGTCAAGCTCATCAAAAAGTGAATACTAATTGATACCCTGTGTTTTCCTGTCTCTTAAACACGAAAGGATACTCCAAGTTGCGTGGGAATTCTTCCCCAATTACAACTGATTCGGTACATCTATCACAACCAAGCCGCCAATATTTCATTGATTTCACATTGATGAAACATTTATAGAAGAACAATACTTTTGAAAAAGTAAACCAAACACGATAGGTACTTTTAACTGTAGGGCAGTTGTCAACCATGCAACGAATAAGAAGGACCGACAGCGGCGTTTTTGCTCATAAAGCGATCCTAGGTAGAAGTGGGTTTGTCTTAACGAAAGATATAAAGTATCATAGGATATAAGTAGATTTTTTTTTGTTGAAATTCTGACTTTGTATAAATCATCATTTAAAAAATTATAAAAAAAATCACACAAAGATTTTTTTTGATGTTTATATCCAAGTGGTTAATACAAAGTTTTCTATTAATTAAAAAACAGATATTTTTTATTTAAAACAGTGGGAGGAAAAAGTAAGGGGTAGCTTCCTTTTCCAGCACCCACATTAGCCACCACTGGTCAGCCGTGTAGTAGTAGTAATATTTCTTCGAAACAGGCGAGGAAATGCAGCCAGTGGAGTGTTATGCAAATAATCTGCGGAAAATTGCATTTATGTTTGTAATTACTTTACTGTGATGTTCAAAAGCAACTCTTGAATTTAGTATTATGGATCAAAGGAGATGAATTGAACATTATAAAGTCGAGAGGCATTTTTCCACCTCCGGTTTTATTAATTCATTTTACAATTTTCGTTTATATTATATATGCCACAGGGATAAAAAAGGAGGCCATAAAATAAAAGCAATCGCGGGATGTAAGATATTACGTCGATTTGAGCTATTGTATATTTTTATATTGTATTTGCACTGACCGCTGTAAAGAAACGTCCTTTATTATTTTTTATCCTCTCCTCGCTCAAACCATAACCAAACCATTTTAGCGATCCTTTCTTTATTCTATCTACTACGATATAGCCATTATATTCATAATATTTAATGAGAAGGTATATTCAAATTTTTAAAAACACAATTACTGTATTTTTGCCCTAGACAAATCATCATTAAGATAAATTATAGATGTCTCACAGTGAAAGACACCCACCGGATTCTAGGACCGTTGAGTATGATAAGGCGTATGAATAGAGAGCGAAAGCTCCCATATCGGTCCTACACATACGCCAGGTTAACTTTTTCTTATGTATGTATGTGTATATATATATATATATATATATATGTAACTTAACGAACTTGATACACATGTGATCGATCATAAGCGGAACCGATGGACGTTACATTGTATAGGGTGATCCATCTGATACGCCGGATTTAATTATAATATGAAACATACCAAATTATTATTAAATTGGGCAATTTTTACTGATTTATAAATTAGACATGTTGAGGTTAATTATGGTGTATGGTCAAATGACATTGCGGCTGTGTTGGCATACCTGGACCCCTTTGATAATTTTTTTGATAATTGAATGTCAGTTTTCAGCAAAAACGCGTTGTATTACTGTTTTCAATTCAGGAATTGTTTGTGGTTTAAAACCTCAGGGGAAAAAATCGCATTGCGTTAAGTCGCATAAAGATGGAGGTGAATGTCCTTAGTGATAATTCCTTGCAAACTTTTTCCGCTCAATTATTGATGTTTTTGGATTCTCATCGACTCTCACTGACGAATATTTTCGGTCGACCGCACGGGATGAGGAGGCGGTTGTTTTTGAAAGGCCAAATTTTTAAAGATAAAAAAATGTTGTTCTTATAGCAATTCTTTTTAATAACAATGAAAGCAGACGAAAAATGTCAAACATTGTGGTTGCCAAATATAATATAAAAGAATTGTGGGATATTTAAATATTTCATATCCGCCGGGCCACCCAATACACATAGTGATCACTTAAGTCGGCCAATGACAACTCTTGAACCCTTTAAACGTACAAAAAAGTTATCCTTACATACTTTACATATAAATAGCCTCCTCTCTGTTTTATTCATTGTTTACTTACTTTTTGACGATAATCGTTATGTTTAAATTTTAAACAAAGTTAGCTTAAAATTTTTACCTGGCACGCATGTTCATGGAGACGGGAAAGCGTCATGAATGCGATTAATTTTTCAATAACACGCTGACTTTTTTCTTACCAGTCAATGCCAGGCATTTGTCCCGTTCGATAGTAGCTGAAGTATGTGACACGATATTGTCTCCAGTTCTGTATTCCGAGTTTTTATGAACGATGTAGAAACTTTTATTTCATTCAATAAGAAAAAAGCCAAAAATATAGGAAAAAAATAATGAAATAAGCTTTGAAAACAATACATGAAAATAAATAATAAACTCATGTACCTACAATTCAATAATCAATTAGCTTGATTAATACTAGATAAAATAAATACCTACTTAAATAGTATGTGAACATAAAAATTCATTATCATTAATCTTGGAAGAAAAATAAGTGTGCTTAAGTGCCTTTGCTAATTTTAAGGTTATAACAAATTCTCTTTATGAAACAGGATATTACGTGGGTACTGAGAAAAAACATAAACAATTTAAAACAGGATTCCAAGTATGAAGTATTCAACACGTGTAATTTTAAATAATGAGGGAGTTTCAAATGCGCATATTTGCACCCTACAAGCGAATTCAATGCAAAATTAATATAAAAGTAACAATGTGCCTCTATTTACAGTCGAATTTTACAAGGTAAACATTAATAAAAGGAACAGCGCTTCGGGTAAATTGAATTTATTCCAAAGGTTATGTTTGAAAGCCCTTTCACCGGCGCCTATAAATTTCTCGAGGGAAAAAATACGAATAAAATATTGTAAATATTCCCAGCAAAACCTTTAAACACCTGCTCCATGGCTGAAGAACTTAAAGCCATGAAAATAGTTGAGCTACAGATTCACAGAGATAGCAAGAGTAAGAAATATCTATTATTTCACTATTGAGAAGAAAAATCTCGTCAATATGCTTAAACAGAAGAATCAGTCAATACCACAGAGTATGAAATCATACAGAGATGAACTAAATCAGGCGAGGGGATTGGGAATATTTAAGACACATTTATAATGCAGTTAAATTATTAATTCGTGCAACATTAAATCCGTAAACAGAACGTATTTTTACTCCCTTTCTTTTAACTCGTAGCGTCTGCTTGTCAACTTGTCTGCTTGTCTGCCGAAAAAACTTTAGATCGATTTTTTACCCTTTTCCCGTGATCCGATCGTGCTGAAACTTTGCAGGCAGACTCGTGGTGACGATAAAAATGATCTAACAAATTTTCGTTTAAAACATGTAATAATTATAGTACAATTTTGGATTTCCGAAATTTTAACGATTTATGTATTGATTAATTTTCGAGCCCGACGAGTGGAGTAGGCGTGAAACCAGTTTCAATGAGAAAGGGAGAAAATAAAAACTTGTTTTTTACGGGATAGTTTTTTTACAATAGAAGTAGTTTTTTTTTATTTCATTCAGAACTGAATCTCTCTAAGTAAAAACGTATTTTTGTAACAAAGCGTAACTTATTTACTAAAAAATACGCTTTTTAATAGTATTTTTCATTATTTCATTAGATTTCTTTTTATAATTTTTTGCGAATTTTTTATCAATTTTTTGAGCATTCTTTAAAAAAGTCATGTTTCAGTCAAGTCAGGCGTCCAAGTACCAAGAAAATTACGTCAGTTCATGTCTTTATATTTTGGTGATCTCTGGCCAACATGTAAACTAAAACACGTCAAACAATAATTTGAAATTCAATCAAAAATTCAAAATCACATAAATTTCAATGAAATAATATATCACTTTGCTAACTTCAAACAAATAAATAATTTAAAATTCCGAATGAAGTCAGCGCTACTAACTGGGCTCAAAGTAAAATACAGAGCTTTTTCTTATTAAGAATTTCAATATCTGGAGCTGTGACGAAATGCACCTTAATTTCATGCACTACTCCCAGTTCTGAGAGAAACAGAAATTCAAAGAAATATTAGTTAATGGGGACGGGTAGTCAGGTGTGAAATGTGTTATTTTTCTAGCGGTTCATTAACCGTTTCTTACAGATCTCGCTCCATCCTGCGGCAGCACACTTTCTCTCAAGCCAGCCTCTCTCAGCAAACTCTTTCAAGCTATTTTGTGAGTTCAATATTTTTTATAGAAATTGCTACATAATAAGAAAAAAAAAACTTTTGAATTACCTACCTATTACTTTTTCCCGCATTTTACTAATAAAATTTTGCTCTTACAAAGACCCTTACAAGAAGAAAGTAGAATTACAAAAATAAAAATATAACAAGTAATTTAAACCGAAAGAAAATTGGTACATTAATAAGTAGTAAGCTTTCGGAAATAATAATACATTAAAATAATGTAGTCACTTATTTTTACAAGCTGACAAATCACCCGCTCCTGTTTCGCTTCTCTCTGAGCCTGTGGAGAGCGGCCGAACAATGTTGCCGATTTCTGTCTCACGAGACCGGAGAGCTCCTTGAAAGGGGTTAAGTAAAAGAGGAGACCTTTTGAGCCCCTAATTATGTACAAGGGGATAAATTTGATTTCCCGCCAGGGGGAACAGGTACAGAGCCTCGCCGAGGTAGGTTTACTGCCCCCACGGCGAAAACAAAGCGGCACAAACGGATGTCCTTCGTTAGCACTGAAAATATTGGGGGGTTGTCGGCTCTGAGTAAGTATTACTATGAATGATTTTCATACCTTCACCTACACACCTTAACAGTTAACAGTAGAAAATTATTTTGACATAGTAGATAATAAAATAGTAGAAAATTATTTGACATCATCAACGGTTTTCACAATCCTTCAATATATACTTCCTGAGTATTATGTCACAATTCGGTTTTGAATTGATTTTTTTGGTCCACTTAAGGCGATCGTTCAGCAGAGTGAGCAAATTTCACAATTTTTTCTCATATCTTCTCTAGCGTTTTTTATCACATTTTTGTATGGAAATATCTCTTTTTTAAATGTATTCATCAGGTTACGTTTATTTTAAATACGAATAAAATGTCATGTTTAAATGTCACAAACTAAATTATATAATTGATTAATAAATTACCAAACCTTCAATGTTTTAAAAATGAAGAAAATTGCTCCACTTTGTGCGCCTTTTATGACTGAATGGCCTGTTGAGATATATTTTTTATTCAATAATATTACAAAGTAAACGTTTATCTAAAATTTATTACAATTATTCCAAAATCTGTTAGTTTGTTTACATGCAATTTATGTTTTAAAAAACATTGTTTTGTAAATTATTTTTATTTTTTGTGTTTTTTGTAACAACATCTCCGTGATACTACCCAGCGAACCAGTGTGAGAAGTGATTTGTGATATTACAACACGCGATAATAGTAAGTAACCAGCGCTAGTGTATAAACGATACCGGGGTTAATAATTTCTACAAGCGGACATTGAACGGAGTTTATCAGAAATGATCTGAGTGAGTGAGTGGAGTTAATTAGTGCAAAATTAAGGACCAATTCAATAATATGTGTGGAATATTCGGAAGACATTAAACGACAATAAAATTATTTTTTCAATTGGCTATAAAATTACTATCGGTACTACGATTTAATTCGTATTGGGTAGTAAATTAAACTAAATTAATTTTCAGTGTTTTCATTTGCCTCCCAAAGCTAGCTGGAGATAAGTTTGAATGGTTTCCAAGGTTGCAGGCAATTTAACAGATGGCTCCGTTGGCTCATCAGGTCTGGTTTTATTCGGCCTATATATAATATATAGGTCATCCGATATCAAAGAGGACGGTTGAGAAACCTGTAACCTGCCGTAATTCTATAATTTTTCGAGAATAGTTAGCAGCCCCACTGCATTGATTACAATTTTAAAAAGGGAACCAATTGCGTAAAATTCATAAATGAGTTGACTCGCCGTTCTGGTAACAAGTGCCTACGAGAATGAACCCAGTTGATATTACATCATGCAGGGTCCTTAGAATGCAACCTGGCTAGCAACGTCTTCCATCTGAGTGTAAGAACTATGAAATAGTCTCTTGTCGGAAAGTGGAAAATCCAAGTGATAGCGTTTACTTTTTCGGTCGTTGAAGGGTTGTTGGTGAAATATAGCTCCCTTTATAGGTTATATTTAAATATACATAACTCAGCGTCACCGCTTCAATTGTGTGCGTCCGGCACATTTTTTTTTGTTTTCTTGAAAGGCACAAAACCCTATTGTTTCACGTCTAGTTACCCAGTTTGTTACATCTTTGGGAGTTATTTGTGCGCGGAGCAATTTGTACGTGATTTTTGTGTATCAAGACGGTTCATGTGGAAGTGGTTTCCGACTTATCAACGAAGCAATCTTTGAGTCAGTTTTCGGTTTGTTAATACTTCCTACTTTTTATCCATAGTCAAATCTGTCTTAGTGGTGAGTTTGGCTATCATCTGTATTCCTTTATCATTTTTTCACCCATCCCTCAAATTACATAATCAAATTTCATAAACAGTAAACCATCGTTTCGTATCAACCTTTCTCATCCCCATCCCATAATTCTTCCCCTATTCCGTCCCTATTCACACCCTTAGATTCCCGGCGATTTGCGTCAGAAATAATGATAATTCAACGTTTTACAATAAATAAGTCAAAAATATTGAAAAAAAAATGCAAACTTTGATATCGCCATAACTATTTCTATTAGATAATGGTCGCTTGAACATTTTCAATTCATAATTCACCCTACATTGTACAATTAAACTTTTAAATTGTTTCTCGAAGTAACTGATAGACATAAATTCAATTCTTTAAAAATATCCCGAAATCAAGCTGTCCTATAAAAATTGAAGACTTATTAAGTTTCGGAATGTTTTTGAAGTAGTTATTTCAAATAATATTATAAGGGATTATTTTCGCACAAAAAATGAAAAAATGTTTACATTTTAAAGTAAGAAAAGAAAATCAAAAACGCATTCACATAAAAGAAGCGCAAACTTTATTAAACAAAAAAATGTTGCGACCAAGACCCGTAAAGATTTCAAAATAATGGAAATACTTTAAACAGACTTTCCGACAAAATACGTCACCCCAGACAGTCTCTCGTCTTCGTGTATGTAACTCGGGTCCTTGTATTTGATATTTTTTGCTTCAACAAATGGACGCGAAGTTTCCCCCAAAGGTCGCCAGATGGGACCACAAAGAAACGGGGCCCCAGCGAAAAGAGTATCCATTTACATCAATATATTATTACTTTAGTAATAAATGTGAAAGTGAATAGAATATATGCATATAACAGTGTGACTGCTTATAAAAATAAGGTGGGAAAAGTAATTTAGCATTTTTAAACCTTCACTTAATATCATAAGATTATGTATGTACTTGAGTACTATTTGTCAAAAAACCAGCTCTTAGTAGGTCGCGAAAGTTTTTAAAAGTGATCTTCTATTGAAAAGTGAAAAAAATATTGAAAAGTCAGACGCAAAAAATAAAGGTTTTTTTATATTGGATTTGGGTAATAGGAGATTAGATTTAAACCCAAGTTAAGAGTTTCAAATAAGGTTTAACTTAAAAGTTTGGGGAGCACTGATATAGTGTATTCTGATTATTAAATAAAAGGTTTATTTAATGGACAGAATACACTTACTTATTAATTAATATTTTTACATTTTATTCATGAAAATGCATTGATTGTTAAATCTCAATAAATAAAATTTATCGAGATTTAATTATTAATCCATTTGAAGCTATTTTAAAAAATCGATAATTTTGCTTAACTATTTGCATTACCACTGATGAAACAACTACCACTTAAAATTGGACCTGTTACATTTTATATTAAATTGTGATTTAGTTATTAATCTAGGATAAATAATCGAGGTATTTAAATTAAGAAAATTGGAATGAAGATTAGATTAGAAAGAAAATTAGAATAAAAGTGTCGTAAATATTTATTTATATATGTATATTTAAAATGTATTTATACATCTCACAAAGTTTAAGTCGCTGTAAACAATAAAATGCGCAAGAAATTCATTTGTTCTTCTGAATACCTACTGATCTCGTGCCGTGATAATAAATATCGCGAATCGCAGAATTACAACTGTAGGTACATAATATTGAATTTTATCAAATTGTATCGCTTTTATTTGAATATCATTAAACTTTTTTCACCATAACCTGAAATTCGAGAATCCCAAAACAGCCTTCAATAATTGTTTAGCGATGGAAAATACTCGCGTCCAATCAGATCCGATTTATTTCCGACAGGAAGCTGCGGAAGTTCGCCACGGACAAGGCAGGTCGAGCAAACTTCTCAAAGCACCGCGAACTTTTAATGATAATCAAAACAACTGGTTATTATAATTATTTGTTTCATATTTGAAACAAATGTTTGGGTCTATTCCGATTCAGGTTGCTGTTTGGAGAAAATTCAAAGCATTAGTTATTAGTAGAAAGGACATTTGAGGGTTTCTCCATAAAGATTAAATTAATTTTCAGATAACTAGAATACCAAATAAGTTCAAAAACTATTTAAAAAATCTGGCGCACCCATTTTAATAAATTATTAAAAAATTATACAATTAATTTATATTGATAAGCTTAGTGTCAGTACAGTGCAGTACCTAAAATCTGTAAATAATTGGAAATTGAAGAAAAATACGTGACAAGAAAAATCATGAAATATATTGTAACGAGGCTAAAAAGAATCACGCACTCATGTCAAGTGACAGTTGTTTGAAATGATTACAATACTACCGAAGATTCCAGAATGACTCTGCGTAAACTACGGCTTACGGGAGGCATTGACAAACATCTACAAAAGCCTGGAAGCTACGAAGAAGTTCTCGTAAACACTGAAAACGTCTGGAGGTTTCGATATCAGCATTAGCCAATATAAATACAGCACACGGGAGTAAGGACGGTTGTTGTTTTTGGGCGCGCTTGAGAGCGGCACGGAAGCGAAGGTAGCCACGAGTTGTGAAGGACAAGTTGGCCAAGCAAGCGGTAATTCGACAGCGAATAGTCTGGGAAAGTTCTTACGTAGCGAAATAAACCAAAGCAAAATAAGACGGGCGAAATTGGGTGGAATATACTTGTGAATAGTGAATAAAATGTCAAGAAGTGTCTTTTTACGAGTGATAAATTTACGAAATAGTTTAATTTAAATATTAGCGTTATAATAGTTTAATTTAAGTTAAATAGCGTTAAGTAACCCTGTACGTTTGATTAATCAATTAATCAGTAATCAATAAATTCATTATTGAATTCCAGCGTTTTCATTCATTCCTCCGGCAGCCGTGACACGTGACAATACCTTATTTATGAGGCAATTAAGTAAAGGTTCTAAACACAAATTCTAAAAATATTTACTTAAAATTTTTAGAATGAATAAACTATTTTTGTAACTAGTTGATTTTTTGTAGCTGCACCGAATTGACACTACCCATGCAGTCAATAAGGGAATATATGTATAGGAATAGATGGATATACACATATATATATCGATATCTAGTTACGGGCTAAGCAAGCACAGCACGTCTAGCAAAAGTGCGCACCCAACAGCAAATACAGCCCGGGACGAGCGCTACCACCATTTCTATGGACGAGGCGATTTTCCGTGATCGGCCGTGAAATTGATGGTCAATCTTTTAAATTCACTACCAACTGCGTATGTAACTCCTCTAATAATTGTGTAATATTCTAAACTTTTAAATTTTAGATTCCGTATTCGGATTAGATTCAGCGCGGACAAACGACTGGATATTGTGAGTAATCATTTCTATTATGTCTTCTTTTTTAATATTTTAACAGGCCGTGGGGGCTCAAATCATTGAAGCGAATTACATAACAAACACATCAAAACTTTAGTCAATCTCACATATTTATTGTGACCACACAGGGACTCTCGGTGTGAGAAGCTAGTCATGATCATCTCCATATACAACATTATTGATACTTGATTGGTTATCTCTATATTAGAGGTTTGGGAGTTACGCATAATTAACAGCAATACTTATAACTGTAACCATCAGCGAAAAAAATGTTATATTACGTACATTATTATAAACCTTCAAGATTATGTACCTGATAATATCAACGTGTACCTAAATATAAAAATATGGTCGAAAGTTCAATTATATCTTTTTTTTTAAAGAATCAAGTCTAACATTAAGTGGCAATTTGAATCTAGCTTGTGGGATCACCAAATGAAGGAGTATTGGGCATAAAAAGTTATCAATTATTACTAATTAATCTATATGATTAATTCTAGTAGAAAAACTAACAATATTTCCTTGCATTTTGAGTAAACTAACTTAGAATTACGACGCTATTGCGTAGGGATAGGCAGAGAAAATGAAGCGCCACACTCTTGTCTTGACAGAAATCTCGCCTCATTCACATTCATACATCCTTAAATGAGATTGTGTTTCAGTATTCGCTATGCTACGTCTTTTGCGGCCGTCCTCTAAGTTGGCATCAGCAATTGTTTTATTTCATTTCACATCATCACATCATCAGCATAGCATTTTTCTAAATACCTCATTTATTTTAGTTCATTCGTTCAACAAAGAAAAAACCGTGACAACGAATTTTTTTTTAAATTTTATCGACTATTCTAAAATCAGCTTTCTGATATATAATGTGTAATTTCTTTATTCTGTCAAGTTTTTATGGTAGCTATATATTATTGATGGTAATAAACTTTTAACTAGAAACTTCTTTCGTTAATTGTTCTATTTTACTATTTTGTAAAGTATACTTTAATATGACTGCAAAAGTTTCATAAAATATAAAGATTTTTTAAGACATACACATGTTTCCATTATTTCCCTAGACAACTGGGCGTTTAATACTATCGCCCTTCTTCCGCCGAAGAGATTGTTTGTTGTTAAAAACTTGGAAAATCGACGGAACTTCCGGCAAACTTCGGCACTTAATCATGTTGCAGCCGCAGTGCAGGAATTCAAATGCAAATAAAATATTTATAGAGCTCCGACCCGAGCGGAACGACCGGCTAAAAGTTTAATTAATTAAATCTCGGGCGAAATAATAAGGTCTGAACAATGAGGGCGCATTTGCCGAGTCGGCACCTATCAAAAGAGGAAGTATTACATTCGCTTCCCTGATACGGCCACCGATGATACATTCCCAAGAAAATATTTGAAGAAAATATTTCCATAGAAATAGGTCTACCGATAATCGGATACAGAGACAGCATCTCTGTATTCCTTTGTGTGCTGTCTCTCTTCCCGTAAGAAGGTGCACCATAAATACCATCCTCCTCGGTCCCATAGAATATTAATAACTGAACTTACTAACTTGCCATCACCGTTTCTCCGAAGTTTTAGGCAAAAAGGATAGTAAGTCACTCTTCTGCACTAGCACCCCACTCTTGCCTCGTATATTATCATACATTTTCACATGTACACACATCGGTGTTGAAGCTTTTAATGAGGACTTTAGAGAGCCCTTCTTGAAAAATTATTTAATGATCTGCTCATTTTTCATTGTTGATATTTTATATCTATTAACATTTGTATATATTTCCCCAAAACCTACATATTTTAGCTTTTATTTTCTTCAGTTACACATTAACCAACTGTCTGGTGTATTTGATTTTTAAATCATTTTTAAACTAACTGATTAACACTAACTATAACATAATACTACACTTGCCTCGTGTTTCAAACTTTTCTTTTACTCTGTTATTTTTCAAACGTCAATGCTATGTATGTACGTCTTTTATGATTGAGTACTCATATATCCTTCGAATCACAATATTTTTATACTGACTTACTTACTATGTTAAGCGGAACCGACAGAAGTAGGATTTTTAACTAGCTCCTAAAATAGTTACAGGAAAGTAGAGGTGCCTTTCACTTCACTATAAATAATCCCATAACACATACAAAATGCACTAAAAAAAGTGAAAACGACAACATTCAAAATGACAACATGATCCACTGATATAATAATTATACAATATTATTCACCAAAAACATTAGAATGGTATTTTTTGTTTAATTAATGAAAATTGCATAAAAAAATCGTAAGCGTGTTTATTGACAGCAGTGTTTGTCTTATAGCCCTATTATTAAATATTCTCTATAAGCTCCTATAAGAACTGATAAGACGACTTGAGGCATTCGAGGTGTGGATCTACAGAAGAATTCTCAAAATAAGCTGGATGGACAGAGTTACGAATGAAGATGTTATGGCTCGGAAAGAAAAAGAAGTTATTAAAACAATATAAATCCGAAAATTTCAATATCTAGGACATGTGATGAGACGTCCAGAGAATTACGAGATCTTGCATCTCATAATGCAGGGAAAAATTGCCGGAAGTCGGGGCCCTGGAAGAAGGAGGACTTCATGGCTGAATAACTTGAAACAGTGGTTTGGCCAGTATACTGTGGAGCTATTTCGGGCCGCAGTAAACAAAGTCCGCATAGCCAACATGATAGCCAACGTCTGGTAAACGGACAGGGCACGAGAAGAAGAAGAAAAAGCATAAGCTACATGAACCTACTGCAAATATAAAGGTAGAGTCCGTTCACTTTATGAAAGCCACTTGCATTAGTGTAAGTGATACCCTCTGTAACACGTAAATTATGTAGTGGTATTCGACCGATACAGACGACAATAGTTTATCTTTTTGATTAAAATTAAACCATTTATTAAGAATTATACCTGCTTATATATAATTTATTCAAAACTAGTTAAAACCCATCAAAAATGACGTGCTTTTGTTATATATTTCGGCCGCCAGCTAATGCTGAGAGAACAGAGCTATCTAGAGTAGCGTCTTGATAATTTTAGTGATGGACATTATTAAAAAGAGAATTATGCTTTTTTTGCTTCTTATACCTCATTGTTATATATTGGTGACGGACAGTGTTACGTAGAGAATTATATATTTTGATTAATGATTAATACCAATGACATATGCGATAAAGCAGATAATGGATTCAATTAGTTTCAATTCTCAATAAAGTGAAATAATAAAAAAATCAAATTCAGACTAGATATTTTATTTTTTATTATATTTATTTTATTTAAAAGGCCTATACTCAATGTTTCGTTTTATTTAATGACAATTCAGAAATCATATTTATTTTGAAAACGGAATGAGTTTTTTTATATTACTTGGACCTATGCTTATTTTAGGTTAAGAAACTAAAATAATATTTATATTTATTTTTTTCGTCTGTCATTTACTCAAAAAAGAGTGTTACGAGATTTTGTAAACGGACTGTTACTCACACAAATGTAAGGCGCCTTCTCCTAAGTAGATATATAGATATATATACTTTTTTTGTTAGAGATATATATTTAGATTTCCGGTGCCAAAACAAAATATCTAGCCTTCTACGCAGTGTAAAAGACAAAATACACCTAGAGTCCCATGGTGTATACGAAATACCATGTGGATCGTGCGACCAGACATGTGTTGGAAAAAGCAACAGAAAGATATCTGCTAGGGTTGCTGAACATAGAGTTGATATGACAAACAAAAAACTAACATCGTCGCTTGTTCAACACACACTCGAAGAAGGCCACAGCATAGACTTTAATAATACACGAATAATAGCGAACGTCCAAAATGAAACAGTAAGGATATTTAGAGAAGCTATAGAGATATATAAAAGAATAAATATTATCAACAATAGAGATGGTAGTATACGTCTCCCAACGGCATGGAAAAGCATTTTATTCAACAGTAGATTTCTTAGTAAAAACAATATACTAGCGCGCAAAAATCAATTAAATAAAACCACCGACACAATAGAAGCAACATCGAGTACAAAGCGCATCATAAGGAGCCAAACAAACGCCATTAAGGCCAGCAACGGCCGGGAACACCCAATATTTAATACAAAATTCCCGAAAATCATTAAGGCCAATAATGACCACAGTACCCAAATTTAGACTTTGACTTACCAGACCTCACTTGGTAATAAGCTTCCAATACGAACTGACGTGCTTGCACTGCCCCTCGTGACGGAAATTTATTAACAAGACAACCTGAAGATGCCTGTTGTGATTCAGGCGAAACGGCGGTTGACGAATGGTCCTTCTTCGGACCAGATTTTGACGCGGGTTACCCCCAAAAAAATTAATACTAACATATATATATAGATATATATTATATATATTATATATTATATATTATATATATCACTATATAATTATAGCAATATTGATTATTTCAGAATACGGCCGCATTTTTCACATACGATAACATGAGTGAACATAATAGCTACAAACGGGTATTTTCTATCACGGTTGAGTATGCTCTATTTAATGATTTATTAATTTCCTTAATTTTTTATCCTATCCCCTGCCGTGATAGAAGAAAATTTCATTCACATTCAATTCGAAAAGGCAGGCTCTTTAAATACACACATTGTTAAAATGAAAAATCGTTTATAATTTCAGTATGCGCACATTTTCGCCGTTAAATAATAATCGCCTTTTTTCAGTTCGCATCACAAGGTGAAAATTTTGCAGACTAATTGCAGCACTCGGCACGCCTCCTGCGGCAGCGATTTTAAAAATTCCGCTGAAAAAGTCCAACAAATACGTAAATGGTTTTTTGCACACCGTGTGAACAATCGTACGAGCGTATGAATAATGTACCTACCAGCACATAAGTATGTTTCGCGGGCGTATTGTAAATACTTTAGCCAAGAGCAATAAATATAGATGCATACAATATGAGTTTACAGGAAAACTTCACTTAATGCGAATCCGATTTTCGCGAAAATCTATCAGCGCACTCATGCAAAATGATGCTGTTTTCCGTTTTAAATTATCGCATGTTATATTAAATCCTTTTTTTTTAAATTTATTTTACATTTACCAAGATCCTGTAATAGTTTTCAAGTAAAACTGTAATATTGTGTTTTACATTCATCATTTCATCGATATATTATTATTAAGCGTTAACCATTAAATAAAATTGCAATTTTAATGATATTAACATAATATATAATATAATATAATACAATAGTATCTGGTTAATCTAGCCATGCCACGTCTTCCGTGGTCACCCTCTCTTTCTGACGCCGTCAACACTTGCATCATATATCTTTCTTACCATTCATTCGCTCAACATGCCCAAACCACCTGAGCGACCCTATTTTTATTCTATGTATTATTCTACGATCAGCTTTACATTCATTCCTAATATCTTCATACTTTAGTCTATCATTCATGGATTTACCACACATACGTCTAAGGGACCTCATCTCCACTGCATTCAATCTACTTTCATTCCTCTTCTGCCAGCTCCAGCAGCTTCACTTCCATACATTAGTGTCGGTACCAGAACTCCATTATGTACCGCTAGTTTTGCCTCGGTAGACATATTTCTATTACAAATTATTGCATTCAAAGCACCGTTCACCCTATTCCCGGCAGCCACTCTCCTCTCTATATCTTTCTCAACATTCCCTCTTCTATCGAACATACTTCCCAAGTACACAAACTCATCTACTCGTTCCAAACATTCATTGCCTACTAGTATTTCACACGTTGTCTTACTTTCCTCCTTCTCGAATACCATTACTTTTGACTTTTTGGTCCTGTTAGAAGCCCGAACAACCGTCGAGCTTGCATGCGAAGATGTATGAATGTAGACGAAGCGAAAGTTGTATGTCAGGACAGAAGAGTATGGCGCTCTATCCTCTCTGCCTACCCCCGCAGGGAAACGGCGTGATGGTAAGTTAGTTAGTTAGTTATATAACATAATATACATATAACATACTTATATGGTGAACCTAATAAAAAGATCTGTACAAAAGATGAACACGCAGTTTGTAACTGGAAAAGTTGGATTGTGGAGGATTGCAGGGCTGTTGCGCCATTCGCAGTAATATTACAGAATACCTTAATTAAATGCAAAGAATAAAGAAGTGCCGCGTCTGCTTCTTGAATTGCAAAGCAAATGAAATATAAGTCATAAAATGATAGAGATGGAAGGTCTTCCATTGATTTGGATTGGAATCAAAATGTAACAAAAAACAAATACAGAATAAGTACATTCAAATTCATTTAATATTTTGTTTATCTTTAACATTTGATATGACTTAAATGTATGTACCTTTCGTGGTGGGTTAATTAATATCAATAAAATATTTTTTTGCATTCTATTTACGCGATTTACCTTAGCAGGAGACAATTTGAAGCAGAATTAGTTTCGCTACTCTCCACTGTATCTTATACTACTAGTCTGAATGACTGTATTTTTGCATGCCGGTTCCTAAAGAATAAGTATTTACTTATTTATAGCCAACGCCCATGAGATAGTGAAAACGACATTCATTAAAATATTTGAACATTTGGCAGTTAAAGATGCTATTCTTTACCCTGGCAATTAGGGGGAACAATGGTTTGCGTCTTTGCTAAGTCCTATATGTACTTTATTTTTGACGGGTAATGCAGGCTCGGCGATAGCAACATCGCTGTTGTTGCCGCCTTTGGGTTTGCTATCCCGGGGTTCAAGCCCCCATTCCCGGCCGTTTATTTTTTTCTTTTAGCCGTGAATTCAAACGAAATTACGGACGTTATACGAAGCCACGGGGACAGACAGACATACGGACGGAAAGACGGACAGATAACAAAATTATTACGTTTGATTGTCTTATCTTATCTCTATACCTTATAATATTGTTTCATTAAATTTATTGTTTAAATTTCTAGTGGCTGTTACTTACCTTATACTGATGTTTTATTAAATGTATTGTTTAAATTAGCCATTTTTTGTGATTACTATTTCGTGAAAATTTAAAAACGTGGATAATGAAATATTTTAGGATATTCAAATTGAAGTTCTAAATTATAAACATGCTAGAAGGTGCGCGCACAAGTGAAGCAAGCAAGGAATCTACAATATTATTTCTCAGTTAAATGGATTATATATAGGTACCAATGGATACTATACCAATGGATGGATTATATACTTATTTCTAATTAATTAAGAGTTTATCACATCATCACTTTTGGCACTACAACCCTTGGTGGGTCTTGGCCTCCTCAATAATTTAACTAAGAGTTTAAAACTTGAGAATTAAAAATAAAAAGTATTCGAAGAAAACGCAGGGAGAGTTTTTGTTATAATACTGTACCGCCTGCAACAAAGTCATTCGCTTTTGAACATTTAAATATTATAATCTCACTATTTGTTTATATTTAGTAGTTGTAAAGACAACACGTTCGACATGAAATTATAAAATATGATACAGAAATGTCAGGCATTTGAAGATCATCTCAGTCATCATTCATCTTCAGTTGAGAATCAAAATCTTCAAGACAATCTCGCAAAAAGATGCACGACAGCCGTGGTGGAACAAGCGGCAAATGCACTCTTGAACACGTCCACCGACAAAGACCCTGGAATCGCTGCAATACTCCACTAACTAGGAGGAATTTAAGAATTATTATGTTTTACTCCTAGGTGGTCATATGTTTCTACAGCAGAAAGTGCAGTACAATCGTACCATTCTAACCAGAGCTTACAAATGTGCATAATGACACCAACGACTTTGAAGAGAAGAAAGCTTAACGTTAGGAATGATTGGTAAGTTTTTTTGCTAATAACATGGTGTCCTTAAAAATTTCGAGACTAAATTTTTCATGAAGTAGCTCGTTATTTTTCGGATATACTCAAGCAATATAATTTGAGAATGTTCAAAATTTTCAAGAACACAATACTGGATTTTGTCCCCTTACATCATTAATCTAGATATGTAGTGTTATAGATGTCTCATAGAGAGGAAGTATATGGGAAAGTAGATATGGAAGTCTTTTTTGGGTGTTTATAGGACTCACGAACTATCGTACGATAGCTGACTCAAGTGATCATTTTACACAATGTAAAATTAAAAAATATTCTCATCTCTATGAGACATCAGACTATGTAGTTTTAAGAGATTTAAGGGGAGAAAACGAACGAGAATCTTAAATCAATCAATCACGCAATAATAGAAAATCAATCGTCTTACTATCTAACAAATAATATTAAACGCAAAAAAAAATGTCTTTAAATATCCCTCAGAGAAAATTACTTTAAAAGTTCTTGTAAAAAAAACTTGAAAAGTGTATCATCCGCGTCCCGTCAGTTTGTGAGATACTTTTGACAGGAAGGATGGCCGAACAGCGGGATGAGGGAGAAGGGGACCGTACTTACGGCCTTCCCTCGCCAGCCATTATCGTCTTCCTCCAGAAGCTTCCAGAGTTACTGGGAAATTGGATATCGTGTACTTAATTCCGAGAAGAGAACGAAACTCTTCAATTTTGCTAAAACAATGAAGTGTTGTGTTTAAATAAAAATGTCGGCATTTATTCTACGTTTGGTGACAAACATACTTTTGTAATGTTTCAAATGAAACGGAAAATTGTACAATGATTTGTTTTGTGATTTTAAAACGCACGTGTTAGAGATTGTCGCATGCATGATCGTCGATTGTTAAGGATTCCTCGGATATCTTATATTTCTAGGGCTATTTATACTCGTAGGCGCCCTATCCTCTAATCGTTTGCTCATTCCACATGATCAAACTACCTATGCGACAAATTTAATTAATCCTAACTATACAATTTTATGCTAAAATATAGAAATAAATAATATACCAATCATAAAATAAGCAAGGTAATGAATCAGGTAATTCATACTCAAAAATTATTAAGTTTTCAGAAATTTATTGAAAACCTCGATCGGTGAAAATACGATTTGCTTTTTTAATATCGTACCTTGTATTCAACCCTTACTTTGGAATAGATCACATTAATTCAGTTTTCCACAAAACTCGCGCAGCAGAGCGCAATTTGTGCCAACGCAATCTATACCTATATAACTCAATGTCTGTCTGTCTGTTCTCTAGACAAATCTACACCGTTTGTCCGATCTGACCCAAATTTTGTGTACTTATTCTTTAGGATCCGGCGGGAAACAAAAGCGACATTCCCCCCCTTACCCTCCCAAATTATATATTTTCCATGCAAATCTGTACCGTTTGACCGATCTGAATCAAATTTTGCATACTTATCCTTTAGGAACCAGAGGATAATATACATGAAATATCCCTTTCCTTCTTTACCCCTTCCCCTCCCCTGATATATTTTCCTTGCAAATCTATACCGTTCGACCGATCTGATCCAAATTTTGTATACTTATTCTTTTGAGACCCGGCAGAAATGTAGGCGATGTATCCGCCCTCCCTCTTTATCCCTTCCCCTCCCCGTGATATATTTTCAATGCAAACCTGTACCGTTGTACCGAATTTTGCATCTATATTCTTTAAGACCTGGCGGTAAACAAAGGCCACGTTTCCCACCCTGGACATCACATCAATCTCAGCCTTAATTAATTGGAAACATTGTTTTTTTAGAGGCTTTGTTTCCCCCTCATAAACTTATTTTCAACTTTGTCCTCTACCCGTGCAACTCCAGGTATAAACAGCTAGTTAAATATATAATCATTTTTTCGACTATGTTGTTTTTTGTGTAAATAAAGAATAATTTTCCGTATATCTATTTTGATAATGACCGTAAGAATAAGGTCAAAATCGAGACTGACTTGACTAATGCAGTGGTCTTAATCAAATCTACTATATAATTAGGCCAAAACATGTTCTTAAAGATCACAATAGTCCAGAAGACTCTACAACTGCTAAAAAATGAACACATTATCGACCATTTCGCTTAATGTGATTTATCTTTATGTATGTTCAATTTTTCGAAGACAATCTACCCCATACTAGACTAGACATCAGCACGCTACGAATCAATGGATATGGAATATATAACATAACAGGACAACATGTGAGGCTACTACATTTTTATATGTCTGTGACTAATAAATGATGAATGATGAAAAATAAAAAATCAAAATAATTAGTTCTGTCCACATTTTTTTGTACGCAAAATGCATTCTCCATCTATTCCATACAATATATGACATACACACAAAAATACGATGCGATTACGGTTAATCAAATTGTTTTTGTGTCTTTTTCTCTCATTTTTGCTCTCCATTATAAATTGGTTTGATATTTATGGCAATTTTTATTTTGTTGGCATCTGATTTGAAAATGGTCACTCCTTTCAGTTTTATTAGATTTATTAAATATTTTGTTCCATGGAGATGTCAACAATCTTGGTTATCAAAATTTTATTTTTTGTTTTGTGGTACTTTATGGTATGAATAAATAAATATATCAAAATCTACGGGCACTGGGTCCTAGGAATTTTCTATTCCAGGTAAAAAGGTCTGCCCTTTGATTTTCATCGGTTTTGTTTAACTCGTCAGATGTTCCCCCTGAAGTGACACTATTTTTCCCAGCAGAAAGCAAGCAACTCTTTTAAAATTCAATGTTTCCCGTATGTGGCACAAAAAGACTTAAGTCAATTCTCATTCCGTCATAGATGTGGTAAATGCACTCAAGAAAGACACAACAAATTTAACCAGATTGGCGAGTCTGAGGTAGCTCAGTTAGAAGGGCATCCCGATGCATAGTTTTAGAGACAGTAAAAGTCAAAACGGTCGTTTTAAATAATACGCCAATTTAGATTCTTCTCGGTAGCATCATTCCATCGTTTCTGAAAGGGTTGATATAAAAACGTCGGGCGCCAGCGGTCAGTCAGTAAATGATACGACCCTTAAAAGGAAATAGAGATTTTCTTTCTTCGGGAAAAACCCGTTACACCCCGTTACTTCCCTCGCCCGTTTTTTGCAATGATATCCTTCCTGTTTTCTCCCGACGACACTGTGTATTCTGTTTTTATATTTTTTCCGTGGAACTGTTCCGATGTGTAAACTCACCCTTCGGCCGATCGCGCAGGAAGAGAATCGAATTAAGCCGGAAGGTATATCCGGAGATCCGTTTAGAGTGAGGAAGTGAAATAAGACATCGCTCAAGTTTATATCTCTTTTACGTCTCGGCGATGTCGGAGGTGATAATTGAAAGTTGGTGGAAAAACTTTTATGTCGGGTGCGAAACGTTTATGACCTGAGTTTTATGAAGAATATTTTTCAAAGATTTTAGAAATTGGTCGAATGAACTCGTGGAGTTTCGGTTCAAATTAGGGGTCAGCTATTTTTTAAATTATTTTCGATTTCTGAAGAAAATTATGGATTTTTTTTTTAAAGAACTCTCATAATTGAGTTTGAAAGGTTTACTGTATTTCGAAAGAAGTAAAGTAAATTAAAATGTGAATCCAAGACAGGCATAGCTTATGTGAGAAATCGCAAAAAAATTATTATTTTAAATAATTTCTGTTAACAATAAATATTAAACAAAACTATAGGTCGACCACAATCAAAAGACCATTTCCTAGCTTTGTCTGGTAAGAACAAAGCAGGGGGAAAGTTGCCTAGCAAGCCCATATTACAAGACTCAATATGATATTCCAAATAAATATATATTTTTTAGTATAAAAAAGATTACTTACTTACCAGAAAAATTTCTTTTGTATTCATTTTTTGCATCGTAACAACACAAATATTTTTTGCGCACATTCTTTTGAATGCGGTCTAGCTATAACTATGGTTGACATATTCAGTCATTCGTTTTCTTCATGTTAAAAAAAATTGAGAAAAACTAGTACTATCAGGGTTATAATCGACTTGTTTTTGCTTCAGTAATTGGATCTCATGGCCTATAGCGATAAAAATAAAATAAAATATTTTATAATCACTTGAAACGCGCTTTATTATGAAATTATATAAAAAGGTATAATTATTTTATAATTGTTTTGTTAATTTTTTATATATCTCTTAATTATAGTAGGCGTTTCTTATTTTTAATCTAATCAAGAAATTATTTAATTATTAATATTTGATAATACTGAATTAATATTTAAAAATTTTAATTTCTATAATGAATGGTATAATTCTGTATCTTGTCATTTCTCTAATTGTCATAAAATGTTATTGCATTATCCCGTCAGGGTCATTAAAGATCTGCTTATGATTCGTTTGTTAAAAATAAAAATATAATAAAAATGCCAACGAATATGTGTGAGTATGTGTAAATCGAAAAATCTAAATATATGTTCTTAAGGCTAGTCATCCATTTTTCAAACTGTCAAATGTGTCGTGTTGCGTCGATAGATCACGTTATTTCAATACAAGAGCAAGACATGAACAAACGTCATATCAGATAAACCTTGCACGAGCGTATTTACTTACGCGTATCCTTGCAAGACAAAAAGGTTGCGAGGAAACAAGACAACTATACGGAGGAGTTTCGACGCTTAAAATATATAGAAACGCAAGTCATGCTCGCGTACTATTATCCGAATTTTAAATGTTTTAAGTCTAGAATTTAAAAAAGCGTATTTATATTTCTCCAATAATTTCTGTTGTAAAAAATAGTAAACAACAATTTTTCTTATATCACTGTTTTTTAATTTAAAACTCATGTCGTATAAGCACATTTAGATATTATTTTGACTTCCGACTGAAATGTCAACAAATAATTTTTATCTAAAATAAACAAAAAACTACTACAACAATATTTATTGAATTAAAAAGAAAATTAACAACCATTTATCTATATTTTAAAAATTATGTCGTAAAATAATGTCTTACATGACTTTACAAATTACAATGTCTCCGCGAATATAGTGAGGCCTTCAAGGTCACCAAAGCACGCACCACGACGGAGAATGTGACGTTCGTTTAATTTTATGATTATGATTATGAGTAGATAAGCAACTTAATATAATAATGATTATGAGTAGAAAAGCAACTTAATATAAAACTCTTTAAAAAAAACTTATTTTTTGCGATAAATAGATTGCCTTCGGATATATAATATGATATTATTTCGAACTAATGTCAAATTTGGCACAAAAGCACGTTTTAAAGTGATTTTTTTATGAAAAAATGAATGGGCTGCGTAAGAACGTCTGCCTTTCCCGACGGCGCGCGGATTCTGACCTGAAAACTGCGTAATTTTTTGACATAATTCACACTTTCGAATTTTTACTTTTACATATTAATGAACATGTTTTTAATAATGAAAAAAAAACGCTTGAAGTCTCAAAGTGCAGGAGTAAATACAATATATTGTTTAAAATCATCTCTTTATATGAAAAAAAAAACATTTGAAAATTGTCAAAAAACGTAAAAATTTCTTGCAAATTTAAAACATTATAACTTTATCAATATGGAATATTTCTTAATTTCTTTAGTACGTATTCTAGTAATTAAGTAAACTTTATACGTATAAATAAACATATTGTACCCACATACAAATATTAAGCAAACCTCTCTTCGCCCTCCAACAATAAAAACGATTTTTTGGCCGCGGCCTCTCGATTAATGTTTATATTTTCTTAATTATTGTAAATAATGTTCAGTTTATTACTTTTATATAAGAACAAAGGTTCTATCTAAGTTATCGCTCTAAAAAATTGCAATCTATCATATACATTCTGATATAAATGAATAATAAAAACCCACATTTTCGTAAAAAACGCCGAAATATGCATTTGCAGTGAATGTGCCGCCTTCAGCTGATAAGCTGATAAAGCTGATCGAAATCGAAATATATATTCTTAAGCCGAATAAGAACATTGTGCATAAAGGACGACGTGATTTATTCGGCCCTGGCCAGTTCGGTATTAAAGCCGGCAAAGTGAAGTCTAGGACAGTGTAAGAAGGAGGGTTAAGTGTACTTATCCAACAGCTCCGTACTGCACAATGCGCTTAAGATCACTAGCACCGAGGGCTAACATTTGGCCAAGCATTTCGACATAGAACCATCTTGCAGAAGTGCCGGAAAAAGCGTCGAATCCGAGGACCGTCTACCATATTCCAAACAAAGTATTTTCAAGTAAACTTTCAGAAATAATATAATTTACTTCATGGCATTCAGATAAATTACGTTATGGCACACTAGCCAACGAGTGGAATCGAATAAGCGATATTACGACCAAATCATGCACCCCGGATTGCATAGTTTTGTCCCAACACGGCAGAGCTGTGCCCTGTCGCCTGCGCTATTTATTGATGTGTAATATCTTTCCTCTCGCTTTCCTGCAATCTGCGGCGATGATTTTGTGAAAATGGACGGAAATGCGTAACAGGAAATAAGACGCCGGGGAAGCGCGCGCAATTTCATTTGACCAATGTGCGGGTGCAGATCGCGCTCGATGGAAAAAACATCATCGTTTATAAACAATTCAACGTCCAGCAAGCACCATCACTGCGAAGACACTTACACTTCCAACAGCCAGCCCTTTTGATTTTGTATATATCTTATGTGGCTGGTGTCAAGCGTGCGGATGTTGTAACTTTGATATATTTTGGCTTATATCTTCAAAACTATCTAATAAATACTTTTTTTACATTAATGTTAACAGTAATTACCCTTGATGATTTACATTCTCAAATTTGATGTAATGTTTAAATATTTATTCAAAGTTTTCATACAAAATGTATAGTGGCACATTACCGCCATCTATGAAAATAAATAAAAACATATAATTGACCAAACACATTTCCTAACAAAATGCGTAGGTAGATATATACGGTATCTATATAATGTACTTTGTATTTACTAATTAATAAATATATTGGTATTAACTTTTTTTAAATTTTGATGTTAATTTCTGTTGTTGCTCTATTAATATTTTTAATTATGAGATGCGAAATGTTACATATACAACTAGTGTAAGGCTCGCTCGTTTTTTATTTATTTTACTACGTATTTATTTTTAATTCTAAGCAGACTATTTTTGACCGACCAGCAACTTTAAATTATTTTATGGAAATTAAAAAAAAAATTTAATACATTTTTTTTAAATGTCAACGTAGCTAATTATAAATATAAAAATTAAAAAAACACAATGTTTTTTATGAGAGTTCAATATTTTATTAGTCTCTTACAGGACGATCGTTTCGGCTGTTTAGGCCATTATCAACTGATAAACATAGCTATTATTCTTGAGTTTATATACAAATATTTTGGAAAAACCTTAATAATAATACAGAGGATACAGTTAATAGCTTTACAAATACATAAAATACGTAGGTGTTTACCTTTTTAAAATATTAAGATATGGGCAATTAAACATTATAAGGATGGATTTCAGGTAGTAAAAGTATTCTCAAAATTGCTGATTACGGGAATACCAGGTCAATACAACAAGTTCAGGTGACATTTTCATTATAATTTATATCAGTGAAAGCAACAGATAAATTATAAAATATAAGTGATTATTGAATATAGTGATATATTTTTTAAAAACGTAGATACGTACGATCGTCCTGTAAGAGACTAATAAAATATTGAACTGTCATAAAAAACATTGTGTTTTTTTAATTTGTATACTTAAAATAATGGAGTTCTTTGCAATAAATAACGTCAGTGTTCAAAAAATTAAAAATTAGCTAATTATATATTCGTAATATCCACCCATCGCGCTCTAACGGGTCATCAGCAACTGACATACTTCAACTGCTACTTAATTACTCAAGGACACCCACTTTTCATATTTATGCCCAATAACATCTAATTCGTCACTAGAACTTCGATTATAGTTAGTTTCGGAAAATTTTTCGTAATTTTTATCACTCTAAATATTAAAAACAGACTCATCTTGTCAAACATCAATCAAAAAAACTAAAAAAAAATTACTCTCACTTAGAAATTGGTCTTATTATTACGTCACAAAAATATAAACTGATTTAATTTACGCGCAATTGAAACTGCGTGATTTGCAAACTATGCATATTTGCAAAGTATGCATCCGAATAACTCTGGACATTTACAACTCTTGACAGCTTAATAACCAGGTCCTAAGAAAAAAATGAGGTGTCTTTTGTATGTGTATATTATTTTCACATATTTATCATACAATATTTAAAAATGTTAAATGTCGTTATGCTTCATTCATGTGTATCTAACAAAATAAGAACATATTTCAGCTCAAAGATGAAAATTCTTTTGAAAAAAGTAGATAGATATATTCTTACAAAACAAAAAATCTTTTCGAACCTACAAAAACAATTGGACGACTTTCGTACATTTTAAATTTCCTTCTCAGCATTCAAATCAAATTCAAATCCTTTTCGAAGGATCCAAATTGATTAAATCTCGATACAGAATCCCTTTGTTGTCCTTAGAGGCAACTCCTTAGTCCCTTTATACAGTTTACTTAAATCCTCATCCCAGGAACGTGCATTAAGTTAGTTAAGGCTACTTACAACCCGACCCGATCAACAAACCAAATTGTGACTTAGCTGGACAGAATCGTTTCATTTTGTATTATCTGTCCAAGTTATTTGAAAAGACCATTAGTCAAGAATTAAAACAAAGTCTATAATAACAGAATTAAAACAAAGTCTATAATTTGGAGAAGCCTATCTATAATAAAAACTAGATTTTTAATATTAACATGTTGTGTGAAATTTAACACATATTAGATGTTATTTAAAATAACTCTCACAAGTCAATAATTTATCAAATTGCTGTGGCGATTTAAATCGGAAAATGTATTTAAAAACTTCTATTGTGATTTGATAATAGCTCTTCCATTTAGTGTTAAAAATACTATACCTATATATTTATTTATTTATTTAGTATATGGTGTACTTTACATTCTTATATACAGTAGCCGGCAAACATCTTGAAATTCTACGGCGTAGTGGGGGGAAGTTTGCGCATGTACCTTTCCACCAGCGAGACCCAAATTTCGTCTTCTGCGCATTCCCCCACCACGCCAAATAATTTCAAGAAGTTTGCCGGCAACTGTAATAACTTTTTACAATGACATTAATTTTTTAAGCCATTTTATACATGTTGACCGCGTCAGTAAAGAGAACTCTCGTGTCTGACGAGAGAGAATATAAAAACATTATTTCCCAACTAACACTCCCACTAATCCCATTGCCCGCTAGCATCCCTACGCAAAAAACCTATAACTCTAGCGTAGGTAACTGCGCGGGAAAACAGTTTTCTAAAAGCATCCCTTTGCATGGAATCCGTTGTCCGTCATAACATACAATGCCTCAAAAATATTGGTAATAAATTTGTGCATCAAAAAAATTAGTTTTCAATTCAGATGAAAGCATCGAAAATATGTAATTTGAATATCTTTTTAATTTTTATTGTCTACCTCTTTATTTTATACTTTTACCATTACATCGATTTCTGCGAAACAGAGTACTGCCACACCAACAAGGGTACATGCTCAATTCATGTTGCTTCTTTTTTATGGGGAGAACTAACTAATTGGATGAGACGATTTTTAGTATCGCTTGATTAAATAAACTTTCCCAAAACGCCCCGTGAACCCTTACGAGATGATGGCGATAAAAGAAACTCGAGGATAAAAACAAAAACCTTTCGGCCTCCGTTTCTGTCTAAAGTATAGTTACGAGAATTTTTCGAAAGAATATTATTTGAATCTGCACAAAAAATACATGAAATGACTTTCAGTTTTTATTATAAACTGAGTTAAACTAATTTTAACAGACATAAAATACAGATAAATATAATAGAATAGTAAAAATGTTTTATAATTTGATCTACCTAACACAAACTGAAAAGGTTACAAAACAGCAACTTTATAATACATATAATATGACTGGACTTGAAGCGCTTAAACCTTAAAAAATTAACACAAAATTGCTTAGTGAGATAAAAGACAAGGACGTTAAATTCGTCGAGAAAATAATAGGCAATAGACTTATTTGTGATAGAATATTATTATAAAATCTTTAGCTTTCACTAAAATTTTCTAAAATTTTTTTTTAAATTTCACATTAAAAGAGTTGCGACGAACATTAAAAATAATAGGCCTTAAACGAATGTATAAAAAAAAAACATAAAAACTAAGTTTTTACATAACTTCCTTTCGCTTTGAATCAGGTTTCGGGTTGTACATGCGTCGAGCTAATTACTCATACAGAATGATTCCAATTTGAAAAAACCATTAAAATTTCTAAAAATCCAAAATTATACTATAATTATTAATTTTTAAAACGAATTATATGCAACAATGCAGTGACTTGTGCGCATCATAACTCTGAAACGCAACCACTTAGAGCCGCCAGACCAACTTGTTTCATCTGCGGAGACGCCATGCTTTGAATAGGTTCTAAAACTGACCATTTCTGTTTATTTTTTCGCAACAATGCAGTGACTTGCGCGCATCATAACTCTGAAATGCAACCACTGAGAGCAGGCAGACCAACTTGTTTCATCTACGGAGACGCCATACTTTGAATAGGTACTAAAACTGACCATTTCTGTTATCGTTTTTTTTTTTTCGCAACAATGCAGTGACTTGCGCGCATTATAACTCTGAAACGCTACCACTTAGAGCCGCCAGACCAACTTGTTTCATCTACGGAGACGCCATACTTTGAATAGGTACTAAAACTGACCATTTCTGTTATCGTTTTTTTTTTCGCAACAATGCAGCGACTTGCGCGCATCATAACTCTGAAACGCAACCACTGAGAGCAGGCAGACCAACTTGTTTCATCTACGGAGTCGCCATAATTTGAATAGGTACTAAAACTGACCATTTCTGTTATCGTTTTTTTTTTCGCAACAATGCAGTGACTTGCGCGCATCATAACTCTGAAACGCAACCACTGAGAGCAGGCAGACCAACTTGTTTCATCTACGGAGACGCCATACTTTGAATAGGTACTAAAACTGACCATTTCTGTTATCGTTTTTTTTTTCGCAACAATACAGCGACTTGCGCGCATCATAACTCTGAAACGCAACCACTGAGAGCAGGCAGACCAACTTGTTTCATCTACGGAGACGCCATACTTTGAATAGGTACTAAAACTGACCATTTCTGTTATCGTTTTTTTTTTCGCAACAATGCAGCGACTTGCGCGCATCATAACTCTGAAACGCAACCACTGAGAGCAGGCAGACCAACTTGTTTCATCTACGGAGACGCCATACTTTGAATAGGTACTAAAACTGACCATTTCTGTTATCGTTTTTTTTTTCGCAACAATGCAGCGACTTGCGCGCATCATAACTCTGAAACGCAACCACTGAGAGCGCCAGACCAACTTGTTTCATCTGCGGAGACGCCATACTTTGAATAGGTACTAAAACTGACCATTTCTGTTATCGTTTTTTTTTTCGCAACAATGCAGTGACTTGCGCGCATCATAACTCTGAAATGCAACCACTGAGAGCAGGCAGACCAACTTGTTTCATCTACGGAGACGCCATACTTTGAATAGGTACTAAAACTGACCATTTCTCTGATCGTTTTTTTTTCGCAACAATGAAGCCTCTTGTAAGCTCTATAACTCGAAGCTACAACCACTGAGAGCAGGCAGACCGACATCATTCACCTTAGGGGACTACTCTACAAACTATAAAAGTAAATCTAACCGTATCCATGATCGTTATGAAAAATCCTGTCACCTCTCAGTCTATTAATTATTAAACGATTTCAATATGTGTTTTAGATTAACAAATTTGGAATTCGTTTGATAATAAAAGAAACATAGACAAAATCAGATTGACATAACTTTATTTTGCTCTTCTATAAATTCTTCTTCTTCGAAATAATCACTAACGCCTTTTTGGTTTGCTTTATTAAAAAAAATTCACAAGACTGATCAAAATACCCAGGACACAACACTAATCCTAGCTAACACAGCTAGCTCTCCTTTACTGTTTTATTAATTCCAATAATATTTATTAGCCACGCAGTATGACTTTTCGCAGGGCCTAATAATAGTAATTGGTGACAATGGGCTAATCTTTCACCCAAAACAACCTTATTGATGATATCGACAAAGATTATATTTCTATTTAAGGAATATATAGCATGAACGCACCGAATATGCCTATCAGGAATAACTAGGTTTACGATTATTTTCTCGCAACGTTACATCCATCATCCATGGTGCTTTCGAATTCGCAATAATTTTTCAAAAAATAAAGAAGCAAGACTCCCTATTGTCTGATCCATATGTTTCTACGTTTCAATAAAAAAAAAAAAGGTTCGTAAAGAAAACATTGAAAAAATTTGCGTCAATTTTTCAGTGAAATATAAGGGAATATGAAATTAATACGTACAAGACAAGAATCCAAATCTCAGCAGAAGCCGAACAGTAAAGCGAATATTATTGTAACAGAATTTATAATACGATGATTCCTCTGCAGACCCTTGACAGCGGGGTGCTGTGAGGCGAGAGAGGTGAACTAACGCTCCGCCGACCCGCTCCTCCGACACAGTTCACCCTAGAGGCACTGCACATGTGACCCCGGGTACGTTACTATGTTTAAAGTACCAGAGTTTTTTAAATGTTTTTTTTTCAAATTACAAACCTATAAATTAATTTATTTTCAGAAACTAATAAACCACGTTGATTATTTTTAACGTCGATCGGTTTCGATACAACTGTACTTTCATCAGGATAGACTATTACAGTTTTTGTTAACACAGAGATCTTTTACATCAGAAATATACAAACATATTAGAAAAAAAAAATTTCAATGGTATGTTTTAAATTTTAACATTATAAATCAAATATTTTTTAATTACTCCAATGATTACCTACTACAATACATATACTATTTGTAGTACCTACTGTTCCTCACACAAACTATTCCTGTAACATTTTAGTTTTGGTTGATGAAGTGCAAAAATGATTACTATTACAAAATAATGCTATGAGAACAATATTGAAAATCTTCAAACAGATAACATATTTCAACAAATATAACATTTACTTTTGAAATCCTCAATTGAAACACATCGGATGAATAATTATGAAAATCAAGCCACAGTGAGCACGAAGTGTAAGAGGAAGAGATTGAATGAGACTACCATTCAGAAAGAAATCGAAATCCCAAAGAGCCACGATATACAGCGCAATGAAGATTCTTAATGAAATCCAGAAAAAGTATGAAAGGAAAAAATATCTAAATTTGAAATAATTCTTATAAAATATGTATTGTGTAAATTTAAGATAAATAAAAATTGAACAGTATTTCGTTTATATTATAACATATTTATCTAAATATAATAATTTCGATGTTTGTTTGTCGGTCCACAAAGTTCGTAACTTGCAGGAATGACGCTGGAATGATGGAATTACAACTTTAGATACTTAGAGTGTGACACGCAATCAGCGCGGACTCAGGCAACACGCAAGGTTCGCTCCCTACCAAATAACGCAATCTTGACCTTTTTATATTATATTTAGTTTTAAGTATAAGAGAATAATGTCAGTTTAAAAAAAAACTAACAGTTTTCCATTTATGAAATTTCAGCTTCATAATCCTGTAATTATTACGTCCCGTGGTTTTTAACGGGTGTACGGCCAGTTATTTATATATTTAGGCGTGCACTATTTTGAGAATAATTAATAATTACCTGTAATAAACAAATAAATATGGTTATCACAAAAGACTTAATTTTAATATATTATTACAGATTTTTATTTTATATAGAATTTAATAAATCAAAAAGCGAATTTATTATTTCCAAGAGTGAAATATAATAATAATAGTAAGTAAAGTATTCATTAAATCCTTTGAGCCTCATTAAGCTCATTCACTCACTCCATTGAGCGCGAGGACAAAATTACTATTTAGCAACAATTAGTATTTTTCTTATCCCGATATTGACAGAATTAAATGCGAGTTCAAATAAAAGGTATATGATTATTATAACAATCTTTTTGATGTTTGTATATATGTATAGAATATTATTCACCAAATAACAACAAAGGTAATCTTGGCACTCCGCCAGGCACTGCCAGTTACAGCAAAGAATAAGGATAGAAGGGAAAAGATAGACCATTGTTCCTAAATACAAGGAGAGAAAAGCTTTATATCTAAGCGTTTAGTTTAAGGAGATAATTTTGCTCAATTTATTAGTTGCTTACCTTATCAAGTCCACCTAGCACACATAAAATTTTACCTACTACGTATCCATGCCCTGACTACATAGGTAGAATAAAATCTCCATTTGGTCGCCTTCATAAATATATACTTTTATATTTTTACGTAAATTGTAAAAAATATATCCATAAATGCATGCTTCCAGTGCTCACTGTGAAACATGGTATATTAAAAATATTTAAAAACTTCGAGTGACGCAAACGACAACAAGGTAAAGTTGAGCATTACAGAGAGAAAGGAAGGAAAAGAAAAAGTGCAGATATGAGACCAGAGAAGTCCATAGTTAAACACTTAAAAAAAAACTAAATGATAATGGGCAGGCAATATTAGGACGTCAAAGAGATAATCGCTGGATGAATATAGTTATTCAGTACCCAGAAGAATTCAAAAGGCTCTAAAACTCGTTGAGCTTATAAAAATCTTCAAATTTTGGGGAGTAACTTGAATAGCAGTATAAAGATTGCAATATAAGTCGTTATCAACCAGCAGTTGATAACGACTTATATTGATGATATGTAAATTTTTCACTTTTTAAATACAAATATTAAAATAAAACAATTTAACGAGTATGCGGAAAAATTTCGCAGAATTCGTAAACGAGGTTTCGCACTTTAGCCCTCGACTCTTAATCCACGCAAAAAATGATGAATCATAAAAAATGTTAATCATATTTTGAAGCACATTTTAATTTACCGCGAAAACACTTTCGCCGAGACTGTCAAAACAATCCAAAATATGAGAAATTTATCGTTTTCACGGCCGCGGCAATCCGTCCAGGGCGGCCGGCAGATTTATCCGCTGTCCGGTTGGAAGGGTTGCGCCATTTTTTCGGGGGTAGGTACTAACGAGAGCCACCCTCCGGAAGCGGGGATGGAATCAAAGAGGCTTCGGACGGGGCGGCAGATGGCGCGGCGCCGGACCGTGAAAGTGGGCCCGGTATTACCCGGGAAACTCCGACAAATTTTCTTTTAACAGACTTTCAAAAAATTGAATCCTCGATTCCAAAAACTACCACGCGTTGAAAAGTTGTACAAGGCGGTGTTAATATTTAAAGCTCCTGATTTATTGGTAGCAGATAAGCAAAGAGGGCCTTCACGCATTTTAAATACTTGATATTGAAATATTAACGGTTTAACAAAAATAATCTACGCTGTTTTAAAACCACGAGTATTAGGGTGGAAGGCGTTACAAGCCCTTCAAACAATTTCATAAATTATCGTTAAAAAATACACTTTAAAAAAACTATAATAATTTCTAATTTCTTTAATAAAAACTATAAACATTTTTGTACAATTCGGTGGTAGAGAAACGATTAAGTTATTAGTTAACATGTTTCAGATCCTATGACCCCTTCGTTGGATAAAATGTATATTTAACAAATTAAAAATATTTAAATGATATATGGTAAATGAATAATAATTAAGTACTTACTAACATGAAAACAAATTTAAAAGATAAATATTTGTAAAAAGGACCTGGTTATTTATAATATTCAATTAACTATTAACACTTTTTCTTATTTCCAAAATTTTTAATTTATCAACTGTTATTCTGTATAATTTGTACTTATGTAAAATTTGTAAATCCTTATTAATATTAAAAGAATAATCCATAGCCAACAAATGCGGAATAATTATTGTTACTTAAATACCTTTAAATACCTCAAGTGTTCCCTTAATCTAACTTCAAAATTTCTACACGTTTTTCCTTTATAAAAATAATCACAATCATTACAAAACAATTTATAAATACCCGAATTAAAAAAATATATTAAGTAAAATTAAATTATTAAGTTAAAAAATTATTAAAGATTAATGTATAGTTAAACTGCTCGTTTTTAAGGCAGTTTATAGGCTCACTTTATACTACGGGCACCAAATATGGATTTCAATCGAGAATTAATTGGAGGATCCAAGGGGGCGAGTTATGGCTTCTAAAGTTGAGGTAAGGGCGCCATTATGGGACCTGATGAGAAGCAGTTAGGAAGAACCTCAGTATGGAACCCCAGATTTTTTTATAGAAACATTCCAGATGACTTGGATATGTCATCATAATACCAGTGGAAAGATTACCTCAGCGGCGACCCAGTAAGTCACAAAACAGAAGAAAATTTGTGTGAGGAGGGCTTTGGTAATGGGCTGCAGTTAGAAAACCAGCAAAGAACACTTACGGTATACCTTAAGTCATTTTTTGAGGTGGTAAATCCCAGACCTTTCAAGGAGCAAAAGTTGAGATTATTTAAGTATTAGTTACATACGAATACATTTTCTTATGTAGGTATATGTTAAATAGTCAGAAATAATATCATATTTCCATTAAAAAATACGAGTATTGCTCAATATTCCACTTCAAAAAAAAGAGGTATCATTACCAACTGTGAAATCTATGTATACTATGTCATGTTAAGAAACAAAGATTTCTCTAGCAAAGTCTCCTCAAATATTTGAAAGAATACTGATTTAGAACATATAAACAACTTTAAAAAGAAATGAGTGGATGTTCTTACGATGTAATTGATAAACGTTGCATTGTATAAAGTGATCACTTTTTCCAGTCATGCCATAAAGGTCATTAGCCCTGGGCCACCCTATAAAAGGTTCCATACATGTTTTCCATAAAAATAGCTTTGTCTCCCTGAGATTTTTTAAAATTATCTTAATTAATGATTATTTGTTTCTCTGTGGATAAAATACGATAATTGTGTTCTAAGAACATTAATATAAAAATATTGTTAATAAATATACTTTTAATTACTCTAATCTTTCTTGTCTATATCATTGTTTGCCGGATATCACACAAATGTTAAAAAGGTTCTTAATCTTATTACATTAATACATTGTAAATTCACTATACGCTTGTAAATTTTCAAATTAAGTCAATTAATTAAAAAAAATTTTTACTCACTTTCGATGTCACTGATTCTTAAAATTCTGGGTTTTAAATTCTGTTTCTTTAAAACATCGCAATTCTGTTCAACTATTCTTGTTTTTTACTCCCTTTATATTAACTCGTGGTGTCTGCTTGCTTGCCGTCAACAAAAACATTGGATCGATTTTTGACCCTTTTCCCGTGATCCAATCGAGCTGAAACTTGGCAAGTAGACTCGTGGCGACGATCAAGAAGATCTATCAAACAACATTAAAAAAAATTAATAATGATAGTATAATTTCGGATTTTTAGAAATTTTATTGGTTTTTTCAAATTTAAAAGTTTGATTACGGCGCCGGCGGCCCGATAACGTCGCGGAATATTTTCTAAATTTGAATTACTCCGTCGGTATGCATAATAGGTACTTCACTAGGAATGTCGAAAATCTAAATTGACTGACAAATGTTTTAAGAATATAATCTTCAAAGCATGAAGTGTCTTATCAAAGCTCAAAACATCTGATATTTTAGAAATATATTAAATTACTGTAAGTTTAGTGTTATGTTATATGTTTTAATTCGTCTTTAATTGTTGTTATATTTTACAAAGAAAGGGAGTATAATAAAAACTTGGTTTTTATGGGTTATTTACTTCCTTTATTTTAACTCGTGGCGTCTGCTTGTCTGACAAAAAAAATTTTGGATCGATTTTTAACCCTTTTCCCGTAATCCAATAGAACTGAAACTTTGCAAGTAGACTCGTGGCGACGATCAAGAAAATCTATCAAATTTTCGTTAAAAAAATAATAATTTTGGATTTTTCAAACTTTTAATGATTTTTTCATACATCTCAGTAAGTTGTATGGATATTCCGACGCGTATGGTAGACACGAAACTCGAAAATGAGAAAGGGAGTATTATAAAAACTTTGTTTTTATGGCTTACTTTTTTTTTAAATTGTGCTGTGATCACGGAATGCAAGTTGCTTTAATATTCTTACTATTTTCAAAATAAGCTAGACGCTTGATTATTTAAATTCCTGGAAATGATACTTTGATTATATTTTATGTATTTGGACTGGTAGGTACTGAAAGACAACTTAAAATTTTCTTAATTTCTTAAATAAACTACATAAAAGGATTAAATTGAAATAGAAATAAAAAATTCTAAAATAAATTTCTTGGATTTGGGTATTTCAGTGGTTAATAATAAACTAAGTGTTAGAACTCAATTCATCAACTCTCACTATTTGGCGGGAAAGACAAGATTTCAGGTTGTTATCATCAAATATCTTTAAAAAAAATAATGTTTCTTTAGATCCTTACATGGAAATACAAATATAATTAAATTTAAGAATAAAAAAAACAGGAATTTTAAATAATTCAAAAAAATTTACACAAGTTTAAATATGTTAAACACCAAAAACTATCCTCCAAATGTGAATCTAGAGGAAGAACTAGTAGAAACGGCGCATTTGACAAAAAATAATTTCAAATTTTCATTCCGATAATTGCTTTACCGACGAATTCCTTAACAGTCTTAACAAAGGTGATTAACAAAGATTACAGTATTAAGAATGGTGACTTTTTTCGGTCAACCAAAAGGGCGTAAGGTGGCAAACGTCCTTTTTTGAGCATAAATCCCTAAAAACCCATTTTTGGGTGTCCCATGTCCTTTACGCCTTTTTGGCTGAGGACCCTCGATATGTAGATATGATATTTTACGCAAAATAAATTGAGCCGCTTAATATTGACGATGTCGTAAATGATGTAATCTGATTGTGGAGTTTGTATGCCAAATGTGAGCACACATTAGTTTCTGATTAGACGATAGACAACTTATTTGTTAGTCACACATAAATCTATACCTGTAAAACTCAATTTATGTCTGTTCTCTATACAAATCTACACCATTTAGCAGATCTGAACCAAAAATTTCAAAGCCATCTTTCCGCCCTTCAACCCTCCCCTTCCACCACAATAGGATATTTACCACAATTTTTTCTCCAACAAATCTAAACTGTTTGGTAGACTGATCTGACCCAAATGTTGCATACTTATTTTTTAGGAGCCTGCAGAAAATAGGTGTCATTTTCTCTCCCGTTCTCTAACCCACTCACCCCTCTGATATATTTGATCACTATACATATAATATCATTTGAATCGAACTAAATTTTGCGTACTTATTCTTCGGGAATTGATGGAGGAAAACGTAAATGACTTCCCTTTCCTCCTTTACCTGGTAGGGGAGGAGTACCTCAACATATTTTTTATATAAATCTACACCAGTTGACATTGACAGATCTAAAAAAAATACAAATTTTGTATTATTATTATTTATTTATTTAGAACCCTTTTTATCCTTCTTCCTTCCACAATATATTTTATACTGATCTGATCTAAATTTTGCATAATTATTTTTTAGGACCCTGCGGAAAATAATGTCGCTATTTCCTCTCCTCTTCCGATAAAGTCGCTATTTCCTCTTTAAAAATCAACACCGTTGGATACATGTCACACTAATTTTGCTTACTTATTCTTTAGAACCTTGGGTAAAATAAAGTGTTACGGGACGTGGCTTTGGAAATCAAATGAAAACAATAGAAATTAATTTAGTTTAATTAATTATCAAAGAAAGTCCTGGACACGGTTTAAATTTTAGAACCGTCCTTTATTTTGTAGTCGCTAAACGTCTTCCGAATATTTCACACATTTATTATTGTACTGTTCCTTAATTCACACTAATTAACGCTATTGCTATTCCTCAGATCACTTCTGCTAAACTCCGTTCAATGTTCGGTCGTAGAGACAATTCGCTTCGGTTTTCTCTGCATTCACTTGAGCTGATTTCACTTTCTAATATCGCGGCCGTGATATCACGAAGCACTGATCACACTGGTTCGCTCAGTAGTATCACGGAGATGTCGCCTAGTTAACTTCACAAACTGACTTATCGAGCCCGCGTTGCGTGATTCCTTAAATAGAAAAAAAAATCCCTCGAAAGTTTTATTCTAGAGGTAACGAGAAGCATTTGGAAGAATAATGGAAGCATTCCAGATTATTCTGGTTCTGATTCTGATCCGGATTGCGTGCGTAACAGTCCGCCATCACGGTTGTCTGCGCCCTATCGCGTGCCGCCGCCGATGTGTTTATTTTCTGCACTTTTATTAGATACGGAGCCTCGCAACATCTATACATTACACCTTCTTACGACCCTTAACACCACCCCCTTCCCCAGATAAAAATAAAATACACTCCAAATTAAATTTAATTATATATATATATATATATATATATATTGAGATGTGATCAAATACGATCGCACTTATCCACCTTAAATACGGCGATTTAAAAAGGCCTGTATCCAAGCGTGCGATTGGTACCCGGCAGGCCTGCCAATTTCACTTTTATTTTTTCGGCGTCATTCTACCTGCTAGCTTGACTGACAGCTGCAAATTCGTGCTTTAGACGGGTTCATCGAATGCATTAATGGCAATCGATGTTAAGTAAATCTGCGACACAGCAATATTCGCCATTGTTTATTCCATGTTTCGATTATAGTGTAATATGGTACCTTTCTAGAACCCGTCTGTATGATGTGGACAATGCCGTAACGCTCGCCCGATGAGGCGATATTTTAATTGTCGTCGGAGATTGCCGGGATTATCCTGGAGTCACGATTCGACGATGTTGAACCCCAAATCAGCCGTGCGCCGGCGGGACCGTGCCCATGGCCAAGTCATCTCGCGAGGGAGGCGAGGCTGACGATCTGTGCCGATGGCGGCTCTCGATGGAACCAAATGAAAGTACGATCTCGATCCGTCGGAAGCACCAAGTGGGTATCCCATAATTATCATTCCTGCGACACCACGTTGGGTGCTCACCGACAAAGGCGCAATGGAATATTTGCAGTCGGGGGTCATCACGCTCATCATGCGTCGGAGTTCTCGTCCTCTCCGAATCAATGTTCATCGACCAAAGAACTTTTGTTTTATTTTACTAATTCAAATTCTGTGATCACTGACTTATTGTGTTCGTTTGCCCGCCTTCGGCAGTTTCTATCAGGCCTTTTGCCTTAATTTGTTTACCCCACTTTTGTTTATAAGATTTGAGGAGAGTCAGCGTTCGCTGCCAATATTGTTTTATACCGATTTGATTAAATGTAAGCCTTTCTGTAATGCACCGTCTTTGTTTTGAAGATTCCTCTCCAAGTGGTCAGGTATTCACACACACACGTATCATACGCACATTCATTCATACTTATTCACGCACACACACACACACACCGACACACCCTCCAGCAACGACCAGCGCCTGGAACTCCATGAGAAGCACGCACCGTGCCTGAGAAGTCTCGTGACCGTCCGAGTTAGCTGGTGGATGCACGGCAAGTATGGGTGGCCTGGCGCTCTATCCGCCAGTGCCGTTGCAATATATATATTAATCGAACATAATAAATCAATTAAAGCATCTTGATATGAATAATCTGCTGGACCTGATCAAATACCACCAATATATTTAATTAAATGTGCTGATATAATTGCTGTACCTCTAACGATTTTATTTAAAAATTCTATTAAGGATGGATTTATGCCAGATATCTGGAAATCGGCATTTATTACGCGGATTCATATATAAGGCTCGAAATCAGACGTCGCAAATTATAGACCTGTTTCTAAATAGTGCACAATTGCTAAAGTTTTCGAGAAGGTTATATACGATCAAGTCTATGCAGCTCTTCATCACTCCTTTCATCCAGATCAACACGGATTCATCAAAGGGAAGTCAACCGTCTCCAATCTAATCCTCTTTAATGACTTTCTAACTGATAAAATGGATAAAGGACTTCAAACAGATGTGATCTATACTGATTATAGTAAGGCGTTTGATAGAATAGATCATCATCTGTTGATTAATAAGCTTTTCTTGGCCGGAATACGTGGTGGATTGATACTAAGATGGTTTGCATCCTACATCGATAATAGAACTCAGGCTGTGGTAGTAAGCAATTACATGTCGAGTTGGGTTGCAGTTCCCAGCGGAGTACCCCAGGGATCGCTGCTGGGGCCATTGTTGTTTATAATCTTCATTTCCGATATTCACGATTGCTTTCGTCACTCTAATGTCCTAATTTTTGCTGACGATATGAAAATTTTTAAACCAATTTCTAGTATTAATGATTCGTTTAATCTACAAGATGATTTGCTACGGTTAGATAATTATTGTAAATTAAATAAACTTGACTTGAATCCCTCAAAATGTTATTGTGTAGTTTTCACACGCAAAAAGAACATAAATATCATTTAACTATATACTAAAAGGAGAACAATTAGAAACAGCTACATCAATCAGAGATTTAGGGGTGATCAATGATAGAGAATGAATAATTACGAGAATATTATACGATGAACATATCGATTCTATTATAAGTAAGGCTTATAGGGCTTTAGGTTTTATCATGAGAATGTCTAAAGATTTTAAGTGTGTAAAGACATTGAAATTACTTTACTGCACTTTTGTCAGAAGCAAACTCGAGTATGCAACGCAAGTATGGAACCCCCAGTATATGATCTACGTAAATCGCTTGGAACAAATTCAAAAAAAAATTTATTCGCTTTCTCAACTTCAAATTCAATTGCGCTTCTGACGATAATGACAGTTCATGCAAAAAATATCACATCCTACCATTATACAAACGTCGCGAAATAGGTGATTTGATGTACCTACTAAAAATTGTATCAGGCAACGTCGACTGTCCTGAACTACTAAATAGACTAAAATTCCATGTTCCCTGTAGATCTCGTAGACACAACCCAGTCTTTCACATTGATTTTACCTCATTCAACTATCGTCGTAATTCATATTTCTTGAGGGTATGCGATGCATTCAATAAACTGATAAGATTATTGGATATTGATCTGTTCGAGTGCAGCCACACAAGATTAAGAAAAATTTTGAGTGCTGAATTTTTTTCCACGTAATAATTAAGTTTCTTTTTCTTTTGTTTAAATTTTTTATTCTTTCTTTCTATATAATTTTTAATATGGCTTAGTCATTCATAAATATTTATCATTACTGACATATTTCTAAATGTGGAGATCTGTAATTGGCCATCTATATTGTATCAATGTTTTCTACGCTTTTTTTTTGTGCTGTTGGTCTTCCATGAACATTAAATAAATAAAAGAAAATAAAATATTTTAAAAAAAAAAAATATAGAGTTAGATAGAGATATTATATAGAGTTATATATCTATTATTATTATATAATAGATATATTTATATAATATATATATATATATATTCCAAATTGCAAAACGATACCACTCCCATCTCTCAACCCGCCATTATAAATTATAAATTAATAGAAATGCAAGTCAATATTTTTTGATGCATAATTAATTATTGTTTATCGAGTTAGTCGAGTAAGTTGTATGCCGAATGGGCATCGGAGAGGGATATTAATATTCAATGAATTTTTATGGTTTTTGAAGAGCTGTCATTGTAGCTTAGTGGTCTACATACTCTAAATGTGTCATGTTAATTTTTTTCCGTGTATTACTTGACATAGAAATTAAACCAATTCATTTTTTGCAATAATTTTCTCTTTCTTTGTAACTATTAATCTTTATTCATTTAAGTGCCTGGCCTCTTGAGAAATCTTGTGGAAACATGTAAGCGAATGATACGTAATTTTTATTTTTTATTTTTCTCTTTATCTATCTTTAATATAATCTTGAGTATTGTGTTACCTTTTATTAGGTTGTGTTCCAAAAATAAAATACAATGGTACAGAACTGAACTAAACATTTCTTGGTTGCATTTTACAACTTTTACAACATTTTGCAACGATGAAAATATGTATAATCATTCCCCACCATTTTACTGGACATCCCTGCCTGGATTAAATGGAAACATTGTTATTATTGAGGTTATGCAAAACAATGGCACTTTCCCCACAATCTTTCCTTTAACTAAATCTGTTACCTGCCAACGTAGGGTACGGACCGCTAGTATTTAATAAATCCCTTCAAATTTATTAAAATTATATTGAAAATGTATATTACTAGCCTTGTTCATTTCACCGATCTGTATGTAGGTACCAGTGGAAAGGGGTACTTTTAAAACGGAACATACAATATAAAGAAAAATTGCCTCGTTACGTCTGTACGACCCATATAGAAATAGTGCTGCATCGAAACGTTCATGGCGGAGAGATGCATTGGATGTATGATTTGTCGCAAAAAAGAAAGAAATAGAAAAATGGAACCCATGATTAAAAATTTTCTACCATCACCAGTTAGCATATGTTGTATGTAGAGTTTCAATTAAAACTCAATATGTAAAATGAAAGGAAGTAATCACGCGTACATTTTTAAGTGATACCGGAAATAATTATAGAAATGTTTCAAAATTTTCTCATTACATAAATTCATATTATTTTATTATCTCTATTTTATCTCTATAGCTCACCTATTAGAAGGCTCCATAGGTTAGGAAACGAGTATGGCTACCTATCGGATGTTTTTTCGGAAACACTAGCCGCCTACAAGAAAGCTCTTCTGGACGAATTCGGTCGTTTATAATTGGTTAATGATGTCATGTCTATCTCTTGTTTTTAGATTTTTGAATTTTACATTTCATTTTATTTTACTGTCATTTTTATTACTTCTTGAGTTTCAGATTTGATTTGTTTACAATTATTTCATTTTGTTGTAATTTTGTTGCTTCTTGAATTTCAGACATAATTATTTTAATTTGTTGTAGTTTTATTGATTGTTGACTTTCATATTTGATTTGAAAACTATTATTTCATTTGATGTAAATTTGTTATACTTTATGTTAAGTAATGTTTTATTTTTCTTTATATATCACTTTATTAATTGTTTTTGATAGAATTATACCTTATCTCCTTTTTTTATTATTACCTATCAATCTAAACATGTTTATATATATTGTTTCTTTAATGGTACGTTGTACCGTGTATTAAATTAAATAATAAAAAAATAATAATAAAAAAAATATGCTTAGCATTTCTAAAGTCAACAATATCATGTTTCTACTTGAATATTTAAAAAAAATCATTTAGTTAATATTATTATTTACATAATTATGGCTCGCCAAAAAAGTATACTTTTATGCATACATGCAAGTACCTTCAGATGTCAGTTGCACGACGTAATAGAGATCAAAAATCGCTTCGTCATATCAATTAACTACAAATGAACTTACTCATCTATAACTTTGCGTTTAACATCTTATTTTAAATTAACAATAACCTTATTAAACTTACCAATCACATTATTATTATTTTTTCATCGTAATGCCTAACTCGACAATGTATTTTTACACAAACCTAGTCTAAACATAACATTTAGATACAATCTCCCCGTTGTGCAATTTTTTACAAAAGACTTTTGGTAAATTAACGGTACGTAAAATGTGCGAAGTTTCTGGATTTTTTAAAAAAAATTATATTAATAATGTTAATTCATAATAAATTGTTATTTGAATCGTGCACATTAACACAGGTATATATGATTTTTTATGTTTTAGAGTATGGATGAGACGATGAGTGTTTTAGTGTAAAAATATTATTGAAATATTACATTTATGAGACAAAAATCTAATTAAATCTGTAGTAAAAACTTCTATAATAATGATAAGTATGGCTTCAATTATGTTTCTATTTGAATATATATCTAAAATATTGCTCTATCAAATAAATAAAAAAATCATACTCGGAAATGTACAAAAACATATGAACCTTTTAAGTATTTGACTAACTAAATCCAATCACTATTATTTAAACAGCGATACGCTAATAAAAGGATGGGCTGCTTCGTACGATTACACAGCGATATGTCGAGTTAAAGTTCTGAACTAGTTCAAACGACAGAGAAAAAAACCGCTGTTCCACACAAACGACGACAGAGAAGCGAACGCCAGACCTCAAAACATTCACACCGCGACCGGGATCAGGGTCTGCTCGAACCGCGATCCCTTGACCTTAGCATTCCGCGACGGGTCAGGCCCGCCGGGTCTCGAGATCGGAGCTCATTAGTTCGAGAAGACGGCGCGACGCCCCCGTGTGGTCCGCAACTTAGCCAGATCGGAAAGTTTCGAAGTGACCCTAGATTGTTGATTTTATTCGGGACATCTCTCAAAACAGGTCGACTCTGGCGGGTCAGAGTACCCCGGGCGTATATATTTATAGAAAGAAAACTCACCCCTCGATCACATCTCCCTGAACAGATATTCCAGGAATAATTCTCCTTCAGATTTCGGTGGTGAATAACTATTACTGGATCTGTAAAGAAAACTTTTGTAAGATACTTGTTTAATGAAAACGAGTATTTTTATTTTCAGTCGTAAACACTCTCTGGGATTTTACAAAAAACAAAAAACTTCGAATTTCTGTATTAACCATTCAATTTAAAATTTTCGCAACATATCTGAAGCCTTTGAATAAACAATTTTTTTTTGAATGAATTCAATTTTTTAAGAATTGCTCAAAAAATATTACTGTTTTAAAAAAATAAATAAGATTAAGAAAGCAAATTGCTTACGTGGTTGTCTGTAATCTTTTAATAAATTTATAAATAAAGACGGCAATAACCATTTAATACCTAGTCCATTGGTTTCTTTTTTAATGTTAAACAAAAATTTTAATAAAACCAACAGTGAATGCTCTGCAATAATATTTTGAATGTAACATATTTTATAAATCTCCTGGTTTTCTTTAGACTTCATTCCGTTGCCTTATATTAAAAATCTCAAGGGGCCTGAGCTGCAGTGCAGTTCTTAGCAAAGATGCTTATAAAAATGTTAGTGCGTTGTATTTCTTTTCTCCGGAAAACCGTGAATTTGATTCCGAGACCGGAAAGAGAAGAGGCAGGGAAGAGGCCGGACAATGAAAGCGCTGAATAACAATAACAGAGAGCGCAGAATGGACTAGACACAAAGAAAGTTTTCATTTTATTTTCCTTCTTCCGCTTGTGCTATCGTCAACGGAGAGATTCCGGCTCTGATATGGCGTCGGCTGAAGCCCCAGGTAAAGCGCGACTGGAACCCCAGGTAAACCGGCTGGAGCTCCAGGTAAATCGGCTGGAGCTCCAAGTAAACCGACTGGAAAAGCGAGGACCCCTTCTAAAGATTCCCATCCCCATTCCTCACAGCGTAAAATACGAATGAAAGAAAAAAATGCAAAACTTGAGTCTTCCAAAGCTTCCTGTGAAAGAAATAGAATTTTCTCTGCAAAATAACACACTATTATTATTTATATCGGTTCTTAACCTCCTATTAAAATTTAAATTCCTCTACCAAATATTATATGAAAATATCACGCGATATTTTCATATATCCCTGAAAATTAAAGTTAAAATTAAAATTAAAATTAAAATTAAAATTAAAATTAAAATTAAAATTAAAATTTAAATTTAAATTAAAATTATGTATAGGGAGCAACCTCGTAAACTGAAATTATAATGGAAAATTACGCCAAAGAACCGCCAACAGTAAGGATTGATTCAGGATTAATGTTGATCCCATCTCAATTTAATTAGTCAATATAATACACATTAACATATTTTAAAAATATATTATTTCAATTTGGACGAAACTGAAATTTGGTGTGGTCATATCTATTTGATTTTTTTTTTTTGATATTTAGACATTTGTAAAACACCCTGGCGATGGAAAGGTTTTTCCGAAACACGTGGGTGTAATTGACAAAAAAATATAGGTAGATACATACAAATAATACAATCAATATTTATTTGAATTTATATTTTGAAGACCGAGGATTCTATTTGATTGACTGAATTATGACAACATAAATAATCATTTGAAACTAGAACAGAAGCGACTTTTTTTATATAATATTATTCAAGTTATTCAAGTTTCGACAGAGTTTGACAATAGATTATAGAAAAATGAATAGAAAACGTATTAACCAACAGTTATACAATAATAATAGCAAACGATAAATTTTTAATGCATGATTTTGAATCGAATCTTTTGAACTTTCCTCGAGAATCGACTATGCTCCCATGCTGCTGAATTCACCTTTCTCTTCTTTCGACTCGCCCTTGATTTAAAAAAAGTATCCAACTTTTATCACAGCCGGAACGGTACATAATGTTTTTGAATTATTTTAAGAATGCAATATGATCAGGTGTTTTCTATTGCTTTTGAAGATTGAAGAAAATGATCCCGACTGTTTGGAGCAAAACGGATATTTACACATTATTTCAATATTGTAGACTAAATTTATGCAATAAGTATAAAAAACTTGTCATTTAAACCTTGTTCTTCTTTCAAACAAGGTGGTCCATGTAAGATAATTATAAAATTTTGAGAAAGTTTATGGTTTCATTATAACGGAGCATTACTATTGTTTAAGTACTAGCTGCAACCCGTCAAAAAAGACGGTATTGTACACGCCGGTTCCTAAAGAATAAATATTTACTTATTTATAGCCAATACCCATGAAATAATTTACGAAATATTCAGAAAAATATTCCAAGGCAGAAAGTTCAATGGAAACACTTTACTACTAACAAATTGGCGATAAACTAAAGGGGACCTCTCTGACGGACAAAGTTTTGACAATATTTTGTACTTCAACAATAGGTATCGATTGTATACCATCAGTAAATAATAATAATATTTACGTATTTCACACAAATATTAGAGAAACAATATAATTGATCTTGTACCGTTAATATTTCTGAATCATTTCGTCGCTGCATATATAATAAATCATAAATATGTGCCGTTTAGTACATTCTGAGATGAACCAATCAATCTGTCAATTTTTCATATAAATGATGGAGATATACTTAAAAAAACATTGCCGTTCATCTGGAAAGTCTGCCTAGTGTATATGTATTGTATTCACAATAGCGCAGAACACACCAAAGCATTTATGTTCTGTAGCATTTAATATATTTTTAGTTATGTTCCATTAATATTTTACCAACGAAAATCGCGCCATTTCTTGGTATAATTAGTCTGAACCCTCGGGGTACTTGATATAATGACAACCACCTTTCGTACGTTGGTTTGTTAACTACGGCTGGCGCCATCTCTGAGTAGTCTTTGAAACTAATTCCTTAGCTGTCAATCAAAGTTGGATAGCTTCTTAGCGCCATCTATGGAATTATTTTGAGAATAAATTATGTTGGCGTTACAGTACTTATTTTTTTTAAACTTTTTTAACAATGAACGATACAGTCTTGTCTAACCTCGTTGACCTAGAAATTCCAGACAGAGTGAGCTGTGTAAATATCACGACACTAGACCGTATCGAGCGAGAGTTTTTAATACTATAGGAACCAATATTTTCGCTTTATAATTATGATAAAAGCAATTTAGATACAGGTATCTTTATATACCGATAACTCATATTCATATACCGATAACATGCACACTGTACAAGAATGCTCCATTCTTAGCGGAGAGAATAATTCTTCGAATATCGTTTAATTTTTCACGTGCCTAGTATACTTTGAAATTCGCCTTGCCTAGTATACTTTGAAATTCGCCTAGTATACTTTGTATGTATATAACGTGCATAGTATACTTTGAAATTCGCAGTTATGGCTCTTGGTATTGACATATTTCAATCCTCCTATTCGGTTATAATAGGCTCTAAGCAAGTCACATCCGTGCTTTATCCGTCCTTTTATCAATCTCACGTGCATTCCGCACATATGTCCGAACCATCACCTTTCTTTATCCGACATTTTACACTCGGCTAGACTTGAAATTCATACACTTACATACATTTCTATCTCGGCTATACATACGTATGTATGTTGTTTCCACTCATTAATTTTACCGAAATACATTCCTATTGTTCAAATTTCGTATTAACAATAGTAATTTGTTCTGAAATGCCATTATTCTGTTCTTGAATTACGTTTTGTCTTCCATATATCAGAGGCCAATTCAACACCTATTATTAAGCACTAATTAGATTTACTCGACGGAAAAAATCCGCTTGTTATTAATTTCTATTTTATATACCTACACGGATAAAAATTAATTTTTTGAAAGTCTACCGACATAATACAAAAAAAAGTCGTTAAAATGATGGCGGGTGGCCTAAACATCGAATAAATTTATTCGAAGAGCAGTTGTTTACTTCGGTGGAATTCAAAGGCAACTCAGAAACTCAAATATATAAAAATAACCTGCTTACCAGGAATATTTGTGAAAAGATTCTCCCCATTCGCAATCAGAATTTTTACAAAAACAAATTCTCGTTTATATAATAATATTGTTATTTTTATATGAGTTCATTATACGATACCAAATACAAATTTAAATAGGTACTAATTGACGATTTTTTTCGAGGCACTATTCAAGCGCCACGAATTTTTGCATTGTAATCCCGGTAAACATAAATCAGCTAATCACTATTAGTTTAAAAATGTGATGTTAGAGCTGATTTCATTCAAATATATTTGTTTTAAGATAGACGTTTTCGTTGAAAGATTTGGCAGATACTTCGTGGTGCAACATTATAATTTAAAATATGTTTTACTTTACTTTGTAATACACACACACAATATGAGCTATTAAATTACAACTAGAGTTTCGAGAGGAGTTATTATCTATACCTGATGATGAGAGGGACTGCTCCTCTCGAAACTATATAAAAGTAATTTAATAGCTCATATTGTGTGTGTGTATTACAAAGTAAAGTAAAACATATGTTAAATTAGACGTATTCATTTTATGATAAGCCAGTATGAGTCGAGAGATAATATAAAATGTGTATATTTCGCTTTGAACTTCGATAAATATTCAGAGATTAATACAAACATTTGATGACTACAAGTTCCTTGACCAAGTTTAGCGCCTATTGAAAAACTTCACGTTATATCATGAATACGACGAGCATATGTCAACAATGTGATTCGCTGTATGTCACAAGACATTGCTTATAACAATTGTTTTTTCGGAACCTTACATAAAGGAGACAGTACATACCATAGATTACTCTCTTTACTATTTAATTCAATGACACTAGTTGTGGTCTCATAGCCCACAACACAGTTAATGTCATTAGGTCGTCCACAGGATCCACATATCAACAAAAAACCGATTGCTTGCAAATACAAGAAAAATGCTTTGCTGTTGCATAGTACTACTGATCATTTAAAGACGATCAATAGTCATTAAAAAATACTTATTCATTTACAAACCATTTACGTTCCTGCGTTATTAAGCTTGTGCCGAATAACGCTATCACTAAAAACCTAGCGTGTATAGAAAATAATATCAATCATTCCTTTACAATGAATACATTTAGTTTTCTAAATTTCAGTAGTGCGTGCGTCAAACAAGGTACCGCTGAAAATCTTTTAATGGCAAAAGTTTTTTAGTTTACAATGAAAACTTTTAAAACTAAAAAGATTGATTAGTCAACTCTGCCTCATTGAAATTTTAAAATTATGAGATCAAATTCCGATAAAGTGGAATTATTAATTTTATAAAATAGTCGACAGAAAAAATTAGTTAATAAATCCAATCAGAAAGAACTTAATCGAATTTCTAAAGTATGTTCTGATATCAACACATACTTTACGACATTGACATATAAATTTCTAACGCAAAAAGGCGATGTATTCTGGAATGTAGAACGATAACTCTTTTATGATTGCTTTTAGCAAATGAAAAAAAAGTAATTTAATTGAGCTGTGCCTAAACGTCTGTATTCGTTACATTAATTGAAAACGTTGTTAAATTTAAAATTTTATTTTTCATACCCACATAAACGAAGTTAAAATTGATATTTTTACAACATTAATTGATTTTAAAAAATAACAAAAATACGATAAGAAAATAATTTCAATATTTGACAGGAATGTGAAAAATCCAACATCTAAATTGTTTTCATGTTAGTACCTACTTATTTTGTTGTGCCGCGTATAAAATTATTTTAACAGATCGATATCTGCTTTTGTCTAAAATGATTGATTCAAGTGTACTACGTTGCCGTTTTTGCATATTATGAGAAAACGGCAATTAGGTTTATTGTTGACATTATGCGCGAGTAAAATCTAGGCATATTGGGGTCGTCGGCTTGTATTTAAATGTTAGTGAGTCTGACACAGTTCTACGCATACAAATCTAACGGCTATTTATAAAGCTACTGCAGTCATTTTTTTATTTCAGTAGGCGTTTGCATGTCGGAGAATGCAGATATCAACTTCCACGACAATCGTTTTTTCCGTTAGTTGTGAAGCTCAAGCTGTGATTCGATTTTTGTGTGCAAAAGGATCTTCACCTACTGAAATTCATTGGGAGTTGTGCCTTGCGTACAGACCTACAACCTACAGTAATGGGTGAATGAATGGTCAGAAACTGGTGTCGAGACTTTTAAAACGACGGAAAACTGTCGTCCCGCGTAATTCTCCTTTATAATAACGCGCGTCCCCACACCGTAGTTGTAACCAAGATTCAAAATTTTCTTTGTGAATTTTCGACCACACTTCATACAGTCCCGAACTTGCACCTAGCGAATTTTTCATCTTCTTGTTATTATTCGAAACGGTGGTTCGGTGAACAATGGTTTGACAGGACAACGGACGACGAAGAACTCAAAACTGGCGTTGTCAACTGGTTCAATTCCCAGGCGGGGAACTTCTATGGAGAGGGGTTAAAGAATCTGGTGCAGCGTTATGAAAAGTGCTAAGAACTGAATGACAATTATGTGGAAAAGTGAAGTAGATATGTAGTAAACTAAAACCGTCAATAAAGTCTAAAAAATCGTTAAAATATTTTACGCAATTCTATAAAGACATGTACGAAATAATGAAGATCTAGTTTTGGTTTATTTTTATATACGTTTATAAATATTATGCTTCGTAAGAAAGCCTGCTGTCCATGCGGGACCGATGGCGTGATGGCAAGCGTTCCGAAATCATAGTTTGTTTATCAGATTAAAATAATTCACGGGCATAATCGTCCTCGCAGATCATTTCCACATATAGAAGTTCCCAGTGAAACATTTATCAAGCTTACACACAAGTTAATATCAGCAACCATTTATCTCGGGCCCCACCTACTCCCCATATTATTATGTACGTCTGGATCCGCGCGTGGCCAACCATTGTATAGGGCAACATTAATATCTCAAATACAATCATTCCCGCGGGAGAGATGTCTGGAGGAGCAGATTATATCTGGCTGTAGCAGAAATCCTCTTGTGAGATACGGCCGGGATATTACAATATTATTTGTATCGTGTGTATTTCGGGAGCACATATCTATCATTCACGGCCTTAAGTGACTCCATGTAAAAATGTCAAAAATTTACTTCCTTTAAAAGATTATTTATGTTGAGTTGCTAGTAAGACGAAATTCATTTTAAGCATGTATATTTTATAAGCTCATTCGCGTGATTAATATTTATGAAATTTTCATGCCTTTTCGCGCGTCACACGTGAAATTGATATATTTTATTTAATTGGAAAGAAGTATCAAATTCCTTAAAAAAAAATCTGAGGGTTATATTTCTTATCTCATTCAAAATAGTAAACAAAAATATGTATTGTCGGATTCAAAAATTTTAATGCAAAGCGACTGTACTAAAAGTGATTTGACGCAATATGAGTAATATTTTATGTATTATAAGTGGATTAAAGCGACAATATCCAAAAAAAATATGATTGCAGAATTTACAATGTACTGAATTTGAGATTTTATAGGAAATATAGCAAAAGATTTAAATGAAACCTGATTTTAGAAGGGATAGATACATAAAACCTAGAATTCAGTACATTTAAAATTAGTAATCCTCGACGGCTGGATTCAAAACATATACATATTATAGGTTTCGGACAGATAGCACTGGCCATTTTCAGAGGGATTTTCGCCTTGTATTTTGACTTCTGTTTTGAATTGGTGGCAAGCACACCCGTTTACTACAGAAGTCGAGATCCAAGTGAAGCCTAATGCGAGTAAGTAAGCAAGTAAGAGTAAGAGAAGCTAATTGCTGAGTTTACTTTGTCTTATCTATGAAAGTTTGCGACCTGGTAATTCTTCTATTATGGTGGGAAATCCCGTTATAGTTATTTATATTGTTTGTATTATTATGTTGATTTTGGTTTTAGAGTCATAACTAGTGCTAAGTTAATTATAAAAATATGTCAAAGAACTCAATTATATTGTCTAATTTGGGCCTACGGAGTACAAATTACATTACAGAAAGGAAATTAGCCAAAATAGCTATTAAAATCTTATTTCAATTTACAATAAACTAAATTTTGTACAGCACACATGTTAAGTTGTTTGTGGCGTGGCAAAATGTAGAGGCAAGTGGTATACAAAATTAATAACATCAAAGAAAGCTGAAGCATTCAATATTAATTCATTTTTGATTTGTGATGAAACTCGTGCTTTTTCGTTTATTTTGAAACAACTGGTGGAACGTATGGTAAATTTTAAATTTACGATTGAAAGGCGTAATATGTAATATTTATGATTGAAAGATGCGATAATGTTTAATTTACTGACAACATTTTTAATATAAAAATTAATTCTAAAAAGTTGTTAAATCTCCGCAAGAAGGCATGCATTATAAAACTACGATAAAAACTCGTTGAATCAATTCCAAAAAATTGATTATGGTTAAATTATTTAAATTGATAAATAAATGAGTATTAAAAAATAAAAAAAATAAAATAGACTTAGTTTATTTTCCGAAAACATTTTTTTTAAACGATTTTAATATGTAATAATTTTTGTCCGAAGTTCTATGATTTATTGATGTCAATGTGTCGAAAAAAATAGTTGAAGAATTTTAAATAGAACCTACATATAAACTTTTTTATTAACTAATAATATAAAAATTAATTATACTATTGTAACGTGTAAGATGAAAGTTCCTTGTTACGCTTTTGGCTCCCCGACCCTCCCGGGATAAGGGGAGAAAGATAATGATGATAAAAATGATTGACTCTTGTTCAATTTTAATCCGATGATGATTAGGTTTAAATTTTTACTCGACTGTTTTTAAATATTATTTAGGTAGGTATATGAAAGCCTAATATTTCTAAATTAAATAAATAAGAATACTTAGATTGAATACTACGAGGAAACATGAATCCTTTATTTAATTTAAGCCGAAGAACGTGGAAGAAACGTGAAAAGGGATTTGGTATTTTTAGTCAAAGCAATAGCTTTGATAGCTGAACACTCCAAGGCGCAGATCTTTCCGAGAGTCTGATAGGAGTTGCCTTGTTTAGACAGCAACCTGCTTCCTGCATTTTTGAAGGGACGCGGAACCAGGAGTACCGGTGGCCCTTTTCTGTGTCCCCTGTCCATAATAAAATGATATGGTGAAAAATAATAGAGTATGTGCATATTCGTCAAATATTGCTTACTTCATTCTAGCGAGGCCGGGAGTAGCGCGGGCGTACTCCATCTTGGCAGGCGGAGGCCTCACGCGCTCGGCCGCGGCGATCTTTATTGGAAACAAAAAGGTGGATTTGCATTAGTTTCATCCCTTGCACCCACGAACTGAAGAAATGTCATACATATATGTACAAATTTATTCAAAAATATTGTCATTATTCTATCAGCCAACCCCAGACCAAAGTTTTTGTACTTATATCCCATATTAAAGAAAGGGAAAAAATATTTTTATTTTATTTTTATAATTAAATAAAAAAGTGAAATAATAATTAAATCATTTAAAATAAAATAAAATATTTCTTAATGAAAATACAAGCATGACTGATTCCACAAAAAATATATTATATGGTTGGGCGTATAATATATTTTTTAAGCATAGCTTGTTGCTCTTGTGGTTAGAACTTTCGCCTCGCGATGCAAGAGTCGCGGGTTCGAATCTCACTCTAGACCAGCAAGTTAGTCCTATTTTTATAGCACAAGCATTTAGCTTAGATTGAAAATAGTAAGAATATTGATGTGACACGTATTCCGTGTTCGGATATCTATTTTAAAAAAATGTACCCTTATATTATCTAAGTAAAATTTATCTTGAGGATTCAAAAATAAGTACTAAAGACAAAATATATTTTTTTTTTATTGCATAATAGATCGCTCCAATTACCGTGCAACTTTATGAGGTGACTTATTTATAACTTTATGAGGTTATTATTATTTTTTATTTATTTAATTGATAATATATATAACATTTAATTACAATGATACCTAGAAAATGTTTATAATTCTTTTTTTTTATATGTTATACGTCACCAAAAAGAATTGATATTGAATTGAACTTATATTGAAGAGATCTTCTGTCTGATGCTTTTGGTGCTGTTATTCACATCAACATAATCGCTATGTTATTTTAATAGTTGCACAATATGCGTTATGATGTACCTATTTATTACATCCAGTCTGCAATTTGGGGCATGTCTTCGATTACGCAAATAATTTTCTCTAATTTTAAAAACTACAAGCGTCGGGTATCATGATATGTCATGTCACACTCAATAGGTATTAATAGACATGTTTTGTTAACAATATTATCAAACTGTGTGAACCCTAGGCCAAATACTTTTATTTTTATATGCCATATTAAATAAAAGATAAAGTATAATATGGAATACGTTTCATCACAAATAAGTCTTGAAAATCTTGTCGATTTTGTAGATGCTAAATTTATAAGAATAAAATAACGACTGATACTACAAAAAATCGTATATTTGTGGTTTAAGTATATTACAAGTACCTACTCTTGTTTTGTAGATTTAGTAAGATATTTATTAAAAAAAAAACTGTTTATATCTGAAATTTTCGTCAACCGTAAATATTAAATATTGTGTTCCAATTTGAGAATCCACGCCTGTCGGACATCATAGGTTATGTCACGCCCAATAGGTTTTGATACACGTTTAGTACAAATCAATACAAGCAACAATGCCAGTGCAATAAAAACGTAACACGATTTGGTCCATATATTTATATACTAGCTTTGTCTCATCAAAAATGACGTACTTTTACATGTTTGATCAGGTCAGAATAACGGTGTAGATTTATATAGAAATGTATACAGTAGGATGAGAGTGGAGTAAAGCACATTTTTGGTTACATGTCTTCATCTTCTTCATCTTTCACCTCTTCTCATCAGTAATAAAAACTTGTAACATGTCTTTGTCAATAAGCAAAACTGTCTGTTTACTTTTACTCCAAAATTGTGTATTTTGGAGTGAAAGTAATCCACAGGAGATTCAAGACAATAAATACTTTACATTCCAAAAAGGTTGATGAAGGATGTCTTTTTTGGGATATTTTTTTCCAAAACTTTGCTAGAAAAGCAGTTACAGTGAATTTTGTGGGCAAAACCGGATGAATTTGATTTGAATGACATGTGGTTGACAAGATGGTGCTACATATTCCTAATGTCACTATACTGACCCCAACAGTCGACGACGACAGTGAGTTGGGATGTAGCGAGAGAGGAGAAAAGACTATAAATTAATTGCAAGAAAAGTTTGGTGAATCGTAAATGGGTGGTGAAATATGTCAATTATAAGAATATTGTTTTCTGAATACCTATTATAACGTGGAAACATGTATCAGGTGGATTTATTCAAGTGAGAAGTAAATTAATTTAACAATATTTGATTTTGGTAAATTTATGCTTCTGTCTGTAAAAAGGGATCATTTTTTTTTTGGAATTTTATAATATCAATGTGATAACCTAAATGAGGTTAACTAACTTTTTTCTATAAAACCGTTCAATAGAAAAGGGTATTTCAATGATTCAAAAACAGTTTTCAAATATAAAATATTTTTAAAATGTATTTAAAATATATTTAAAGTATTTTTTATTTAATTTAACTCCAAAAAGTAGTTTTATCATATTTATATGGACATTTACACAAGGCTAAAAATAAATCTTCAATTTTTTCCTACTTATAGAAAGCTACTGTGGCGAAATTGACACCGCTATACCTCGATAAGGAAAAGTTCTAAGTTCGTATTCCAACAGTAACCAAATATTTTTCGATAAAAAGATTTTTTTGCATACCTTTCTTATTCATTCATCTAATTTGTTTTAATTTTCATTACGCGTACCGAAGTAAAAGCGTAGAAGGCAAATACAGTAGAGGGATACACATTTCTAACATTTTATCTCTCTTCACGTAAAGCTTGTAAGACAAGCATATTTGCTCACTTTTACAGTGAGCAAACATGCTTGTCTTACAAGCTTTTTTTTGTAAAATTTTGTACACTTTAGTTTTACAATATACAAAAAAAATGTTATTTTATATTTGAAGAGTTAAATATCAAATAATGCAGCGTTAGTTAGCCACATTGAACAAATGATATTATATAACCGTATAACCATAGTATAGCCAAGTAATAAATTTAAAAAGTAACATTAAGATTTATCTGCAAGAGGTGTGTACTCCAGCAGATCTTATTATACTCAGGAGATGGGCGCAACATTTCAACAGGCAACTCTCAACATTTTCCCTAAATTAATTTTGTGTGCGGACACAAAATAAATGATTTTGTTATTCAAACACGTGCACTGAAAAAATGGAGAGGTGACCTTCCAGATTTCAAATCAAATAATAAATAAGCATTCTCTCTGCGAAATATTCACATATCACAAAATTAATTATTCTATGTATTTTATTTAGTATTTCAAAAGTATATTTGATTAATCCGAAGAACACGACTTACTAAGTTACTACGAAACAGAATATTTAACCGACAGAATATTATTAGGATGTAATAAAATTTGAATTGAATTTGAATTTGAACAGGCATTTAGCTGATATTGATGTGACATATATTTTACATGTACCTAGGTATAGTTCTTTTAGAAATTTTTAATACAAAAATTCGTCTTTTATCATTAACGACACATCATAAACAAAAAGAATCTTGCAACATTTGACAATGAATATTTTCCGTCAGTAAAATTTTCACTCACCGGTAAATCAATATATATTTATAGAACAGTATATACTGAATGGACAATTAGTCATACAACATTAAAACATCATGTAATAAATTATCATGTTAACAGTCTGTTCAAACATAATTAAAATACCATTATCACAGTCAACAAATCAATAACAGATACTGCCTGACGTACTTTACAACGAAAATAAATGTTAAATACTAGAAACAAAAAAAAATACAAGCGATTTTTTATCTAATTCATTGTTTTTTTCACAACTTGCTAAACGGAAACTTAAAAAAGTCGAGCAGCTTAAACACAATTGAGCATTTCAACGCATTATACTGAAGCCTGCTACTTATTCTTCGGAATCAGCTGGGGCAAGAAAAGTGAAAAAACCAATTAAAAATCTAGATTTTTGTCGCGCATTTTCGTCGCCAATCGGTATGAGGTACTTTATATATTAATTTCAATTAATTAAAACTTTGTGTAAACCACTTGGAGTAACTTAACGTCTACCGGTTTCGATAAAACTGTATATAACGATGAGACGGATACATATATTATTACTTCAGACCGAAAAATTATGTCATTGCTGCAAAATACATCTGAAATAACAAATTTTTCTCAAAGTGAAGTAATACATTTTCTATGCCTGTGCTCTACCTTGATAAAGAATTAACAATAATCATCAGACGTAGAATTGGTTTTCCTATAAGATGTATTTGTTTGATACTTTTTTAGTTTCTAACTCTGTTGCTTCATAATTTCATAAATTGTAATTAATTCACCGTTCGTTAACTTTTTCATACGATTGAATGCATATTGTTTCTTTTTTATACTTACTTTTTTTTTTTATATTTACTCTGTATTTTATATCTTTGTTATCTTATCATAACTTTTACTTACTTTCGCATTTTAAATTATAAACAATTTTTTAATTTTATATTATAAATAACTTTGTCATTTTATATTATAAAAGGTATTTTGTGTAACTTCAAATTACTATAATAGGTTCTGTAACCGTTGAAATAAATAAATAAAAAAATATATAAATAAATACCGCACCGCTGTAGTCGCTATTAAATAATGAATAAATAAATATTCAAAGGCAAGAAATATATACAATTTTTTTACAAATGAATAATTCAACTGAATGTTGAGCTTTGGTACGATTTTTTATGTAGCTTGATGATGAAAATGAAACTGAAAAGGAATTCGCCTATTCCCAGTACTAAGTCACGGTAATGTTTCGGGGAGCGCGGTTAACAGCCGAGACTCGGTCCTTGGCGGATAAAGGAAAACATTTCATTTGGGCCACGTTTCAAAACTGGACCAAAGTTTCAGCCCAACTACCCCCTGGGGCCATAACTTTAATAAGAATAATTACTTTCAAAGGATTAAAACGGGCTTCTCAAAATGTTTTCTTCTCACATAAATAATTTTAAATATCAACGGTACAATAATACAAGAAAAAAATTCTGAACATTTACAGGAAAAATAAACAAATATAATTTTGTCACTTACGTTGAAGGTTATTACTAATTCTGGTGTGGTTTGAGATGAATCACCTACACCACTACTTAGTTTACGGTCATCCACGGGACTCGGTGCTGAGGTCGAAATTTCCAGAAAGGAAGCGATCAAACCAAAAACGCACCGTGCGTTTATTTTCGGCACCTGGTCCATATACGACGTTGTTATTGCATGTCGTCTATGCAGCATTGGTTCCACGACGGAATTAAAAAATAACTTTGACTTTTTTTTCGCACATATTTACCGTTTTCTCCGCGAGTTTACGCGATATTCACAATTTTTTTTTAAAATACAAATGAAAACTTTTTGACACGTGACATTTTATAAAAAATAATTTCTTCTTCTTCTAATGTCGTTTCTATGCCCGTTAGAGTGAAAAGTCGTTTTTGCCTCATAACTTTGCGAGTTTTTCGAAATTTTGGAATTTGAAACTTGATTATGATGGACACGCCGATAACGCGTGATTTTTTCATTTCATTATTTTACACTTTTTTATACACTTTTACACTTTTTCGGCCTTTTTTGACAAAGCCGATTTTTGGGGTTTTTTCCGTTTTTACCGTTTTCTCCGCGAGTATACAGGATAATAACAATTTTTAAAAAGATTACAGAGGGCAACTCTTTACTGCGTGTTTTTTTCTAAAAATTTCTTTTCTTCCTTTTCTTTTTTAATTTCTATGCTCGATGGCGTGAAATTTGGTTTTTACTGCACATCTCGGTGTCTTGTGATCGCATTAAAAAAAAAAAGTATTACGTTTTGTGCCGAATCCGGTCATCTTTTTTTCATACCTAGATCAATTTTGCGTAGCTTTATTTCTTGCCGAAATACAAAAATAAACCCCCGTTTTTAGTCCGTTTTCGCGAGGGCGCCGTTTCTGCGACTGTAGGCGTAGTTTTAAAGAAATTAAAAAGTCGAGTACCAGGTTCAAACAACAGTTGAAGGTGCCATCTTTTGCGCATATTCTTAAATTTTTTCACCCACTCCACTTTTCTCGGTACGCAACCAAAGTCGAAATTTCCGTTTCTTTAATAACTCGGTCAAAAAAAATCGCACAGACACGCAAGTGGCATCAATGCATGGCGCATGACGGTGCGCATCTTTTGTATTGAAAATAATTACTTCCAGACGCGTGTTCAAGCAGCGGCAATCTTTTTAGTGCGTTTTTTCGGCGTTTTTTATATTTTTGTATGCTGCTCGGAGACGGGGAGGTCTACATTCACCGACAATATCTCATTCGATAGAAGAAGAGTGCAGCTAACAAGTGTAGCAAAAAATATTGTTTTAAAATGAAACGTTTTATCGTGACGGAAGCTTACATCCGGATTTTACCATTTCAGCCGTAGCTTCGCAGCAGTAAGGCCGATTTCAAATCTAAAAAATACGTTTTGTAGGGCCCAGCTTTTCACAGATGACCCTATTTTTAGATTTTTTTTACCTTTATTTTTAGAAAAGTTATAAGCTTAACAAGACGATAAATTTAATAGATAATTCTAGATTTTCTTTTGTTTTCCCGAAACGCATCGTTTTCCACTGGAATGTATTTATTAATACGATTTATTTAATTTTCTTCAGTACCGGGAGATCTCCCGTCATATGCGCATGCCTCGCTCAATTTTTAATATTTTTACGTAAATTTAATCAATATTTGATAGAAAATCATGCATTGGAACAAAGAGTGACGTCACCTTTAAATTAACGAACTCGATCTGTATATATATGAAGCCTTTTTTAGGCGTTTTTTACTCTTTCCGCATAAATTTACAATTTTCTCTGGAAGTATAAATGATAAGCCGATTTTTTTTTTAAATTACAAAAGCCAAGTCTTAACCGCGTGATATTTTAACATTTGTTTTCTTCTTTACGTGTGAGTGAAATGTTGTTTTTACATCATATCTTTGTGAGTCTTACAATACTTTAGAATTAGAAACTTGGACGCACAAATAGCGCGTGATTTTTAATTCATCATTTTTTTCTTCTTATCGTTTAACATTTTTTTATCATTTTTTAATGTTTTCAGCCCTTTTTTGACAAAATCGTTTATGTAACTTTTTTCGGACATATTTACGCTTTTCTCTGCGAATATGAAATATAATGACAATTAATTGGAGACTTAGTTTTTATGATTATTTATTAAATTATAACTTGATTCTTTTGAATACTGATAAAACCCTTTCCAACAAAAACTTTCCCACCCTTCAAAGTCTTCTCTGTTTTTATTTACATCGTCTTCACGAAAATAATAGCGCGTGATTTCGATCCATTGAATTTTCATTCGGGAGTATTCCTCATTTGTTTCCGTAAATATAACTATCATCATCATTACCATATTTTTACTTGGAAAATGTGAAAACATTAATTTAAGCAGAAAATAAATTTAAATCGCTTAAAATGTTCCAAACATTATATCTTCAATTCGGTTATTTTATGGAAACATCCTCAAATATTAATCGTATATAAAACAGCTGCTCTAAACGTTTTATTCAGACATATTTCGTATATATTTCTGTTCAAATAATTTCACTCATCAGCAATGTCTTTTGCACTCACATTGAGGATAAAATGCCGCGCGTTGTCGATGCTTTTAACGTTCATTCGGGATAATTCGTCGCAACATTTATTACTTTTTTTGGTTTTTATTTTTTAATTATTTATTTTTTTGTTTGTTACAGAATCATATAACAATAGAAAATGTGAATACATAAATCAAAGCAGAAAATAATTTAACATCGCATAAAATATTCAAAATAGTATATCTTCCATTCGGTTATTTTATTCAATATAATTTTATTTATTTATTTTAAAACATTTCTGAATGTAACTATTGTTTTCAAGGGTATTATTTCTAAATGTCCTTTGCGATTGCATGACATTTTATTTTATTTTATGCAATATAAAAATATATTTATTTTAAAACATTTCTTCTGAATTTAACTATTATTTTCAAGGGTATTATTTCTAAATGTCCTTTGTGATTAGATGACAAAATGTAATGAAAGTGTAGCTCTTCTTCTTATTATTAATATTATTCTTCACTTTTTCCATTTTTTCTTACACTGTTTTCAATTTTTAATAAAATAATACTTTTCAGTACATTTACAATTTTTTTTTACAATGCAAGTTATAGGCAAAAAAAATTTTTTCAATCGATAAATTCAATGAATTTTAATCAATATTAAATTCAATAAATATTTATTAGAACATCTTCCATTGGATGCCGAGAGTGACGTCACGTTTAAGTAAACGAGCTCGATTTGTATTAAAATTCGTGTATTTGAAAGTTTTTTTATTAGATTATATTTAAAAATGTAATATTTATAGCTATTTTCGTCTCAGTATTACATTTTTATTTCTCTTCGTAATTTTTTGACAAATATGAATTATGAAAACTGTTTTGTTATTTTGTTTAATGTGTTTTTTCAATTTATTTTTAACTTTTTTTGGAAAAGGCATTTTTTTTAAATAAAATAAAATATTTTTTTTGTAAAAAGTTTATCGATATGTTAATTCTTTGATTTTTTGATTTGTTTTTTCATTGAAAAAAGCAATTTAAAAAAAATTCTAATTTATATTCATTTATATTTTTCCATTTATGACCTAACCTAACCGATAGTAAATAGTTTTCTATTGCGCACACAATGATTTAAAAACTGACAAATCTGTTAAAACACTCCAAGCTTCCGCGGTACGTTTCGACCGTGGTTTCATGGGGAGACTTATTTTTTTTCTGACATTCACGATTTGTAGAATTTAACATTACCTACCTTTCTACAATTTTAGTTTTTTTCTATCTTTATTTTAGAAAAGTTAGAAACGATTTCCATTTTTATAGATCAACTTAGACATCTGTTGGGTTTTTATAAAGCTCTAGATATCGGTAAATTTTTGATGTTTACTTTATTGGCTGTAACTTCTAAACGAGTCATCCTATTTTAGTCATCGATATCTCGATCGATAGGGAAATAGTTATTCTATCGAGTGTATTAAAATATTTTTTTTACCATCGCAGGCTTCAAAATTACGTTCAAAGTTTCGCGGTTTTGGCCGTGGCTTCGCAATGAGGATGTAAAAAAAAATTCTACTAAATAAAATCTATACAAGTTAACGTGAAGTATCTTTCTGCATTTTTAGTTTTTTCCTATCTATTTTTTTAGAAAAGTAATTAAAGAAATAAGTATTTCCATTTTTCCGGGGCCAGGTAGACATCTATTGAGAATTTTTAGAACCTCAAGATATCGGTAAATTTTTGATGTTTAGTTTATTGGCTGTAACTTCTAAACGCGTCATCCTATTTTAGACATCGATATCTCGATCGATAGGGAAAGAATGCCGTTATCGATCATATTTAAAAAAAAATTGTTACTTTTGCGGACTTCAGCATTACGTCCGCTTTCTTCCGAGTTTTGTGGTTTTGACTGTGGCTTCGCGGGAAAAATTTTAATTCTTATTCTTAAGACCACAATCCGTAGAATTTAATGTTATCTATCTTTAGGCATTTTTATTTATTTTTTATCACCATTTTGAGAAAATATATAAAATAAAAAATTTTAAATTTCCATCTTCATAAATATTTTAAAACTGTTCTTGAAATAATGATAAAAAATAAATAAAAAAGCAGAAATATAGCCAACGTTAAATTATACAGACTGTATTTTTTGGAATAGTAATGTAAATATTCCCCGTGAAGCCACAGACAAAACAGCAAAACGCGGATGAAAGCGGACGTAATTCTAAAGTCTGCCATTGTAAAAAAATTGTTTTTAGTAAGTTCGATAGGAGTACTATTTCCCTATTGATCGAAATATCCACGACTAAAATTGGGTCATGCGTTTAGAAGTTATGGCTAAAAAACGTAAGGACAAAAATTTACATAAAACAATAACTTCTAAAAAAATCAACAGATGTCTAATATAGGCCATGATCAAATTGGATAAAAATTTCATTCGTTTTTATCTTTTATATAAATAAAGATAGAAAAAAAGTAAAAATGCAGAAAGGTAGATAATTTTAAATTCTACAGACTGTGTTTCTTTACAAAAAGTTATAAAACAAAGGTTTCATTAGTACTGTAAAATTGGAAAAATATATTTTCTTAGGCTTAATTACTTCCAGATTCTTAGGTAAGGTTAGATTAGGTTAGGTTAGGTTGAGTTAGGTTAGGTTAGGTTAAGTTGGGTTAGGTTAGGTTAGGTTGGGTTAGATTGCGGTTTTTTGGGGTTTTCATAGGAAGCGATGTCCGATTTCGAAAATTTAAAAAGTACCAGACGGGTACTCACTCACCTTTGCGCGGCTTCGGGCGTTCTCTCTCTCCCCACTCTCACAACGCTGTCATTTATCATTCGATTTCAATTTGGTAAAATACCACAGATAGCTCTCTTCTTCTTCTATCGAATCTTTATAGTACAATCTCCCGAACGCGCAGTCCGATCTTTGCGATCGGGGCGTTACCGGAAAGTGTTTACCGTCAATCTTTTTCTTCGTTACTCAACCAACAGTGAGTCCGTCTTCTTCTTCTTCGTTACTCAATCATCAGTGAATCTGCCGCCAGGCTAAATTGCACGCGTAGCCGTGCAACGGGCACCTAGTATATGTATTAATTTCCTAAAATTAAAAATCAAATATAAAAACAATTTATTTAACATTTACAGAATTTTACAATTTACAATTTGCAATTTGCAGAACTTTTCTTTAATATTACCACCATCCTATAATTTTAAAAATATTTTATGACTGCTCTCAGTACCACATTTCAAAAGATCTTCAATTTGTTCTGAAATATATCTTTTACTTTTTAATTCATCTATCACTTTTTTCAGTGATACTATTTTTTTGTATTTCGCACTCTCTGTGTTCGCATATTTTTGAGGATTGCAGAGAGCCCTTTAAAATTATTTATTGCAGAATCAAATTTTTTTAATTTTTTTTTTAATTTCCGGGTGTTTTACGTACATCCTTTGTTTGTGTTTCACATCACACAGAGCAAGAATCAATGAACATATGTGTTCATTGATTCTTGCTCTGGTAGTGGTGCGAGCGATTCTTCAACTTGTTTAGTTACATCACAATACTGTAAAATAAACAAATTAAATTACTTCTCTATATCTTCTATAACTCTCATAATCTCTCATATAAAAAAACAACCAATAATATTACAAATAATTTAACTTACAATTTGAATTGATGAATATGTATGCTTCAGACATGGATCCAAAAATAATTGTATAAAGTAAATAAATTACAGATTAAACTAATTGAACATAATAATAGAAACAAAATATTTAAAGCACTTTTAATATAAAAAGATATAAAATAAATATTTGCCCATATTAATTTGGAAAATTGTTATCGAAAAATACATTTTTACCTGCAAATCTAAACACAACGTAGGAATGGCATGTTTCGTCAAAAGTGTATGTTTACCAGATTTATTTAAAATTTTATCTTCAAAATGTTGAGAGCAGACAACCGCTTATTTTGACGGCTTCCAATTAGATCGTTTGATAGCGTCTAGCCAAATTTGTTGTCGATTTTTTGGGAATCTGAAATTGAAAAAAAAATTAATACAATACACAACCCCGTTTCTATTTGTATCTCTTTTACACGTATGCTGCGCTATAAGAAAGAAAGAGAAAATACCATAGACTACCGACGGAGAAAAGACTGAAATCTCCGTACTCCGAACATGGGTTGAATTTCACCACAAATTATTAAAATAAAACTTACTTATGAAAGGTTATATCCTCCTCTTTATTACTCGATGAACCACTACAACGTCTAACTCAACAAACAGGCATATTTCAAGTTTGATTTTTAAATTGTTAAAGCAAAAATCAAAAGCATTCGCTACAACTTCATATGAATTTGTGTGTCAAGTTATGTTTTATTGTCCTTTCTTATACATGGTTATGAAAATAATTTCCATCTCTTTCTGACTGATACATTTAGTACGTAATAGAAGATAGCAGAGACTAGATGTCTCAGGTTTGTTCTTTAATGAATAGTCTATATTTATATACGTCTATGACTAAAACAAACAAAATATATGTTTTGAGAGATCACTTTTCGAACATACTGGACAGCTAATGTTAGCTGACATTATTTACTAAAAGGTTTATGGATAACATTTTTTACATGATTCAATATAAGAAATAATAATATGATTTAGATACAAAGTCATTTTTTTATAGTTGGCTGAGTTTTAAAATTTTTGTCACATCTGTTTTGAATTTGTCAGTGGTCAGTTGTTTGGTCTGTTGTGGCAGGTCATTGTATAGTTTTAATCTGTTGAAAATTAGTCGGAATTGTCCTGTTTTTGTTTTGGCGGGTGTTTCTAGTGTTGTGTTGATGTTTTTCATGTATTTTGTGTAATTTTATGTCTTCGTCTTGTATTTCGCCAATTGCTAGTCTGTGAATGATTTTAAGTGTTTCGTTTGTTTTGTAATGCTTTCGATGTTTAATTGTTGTGTTATATGGTATACAGTTTCAGTTGGTGTCCGGTATTTCAGATCATAGACCATTTTTAGTATTTTGTTTTGCTGTCGTTGGAGTCTGTTTAGGTTAGTTTTGTTTCCGGTTCCCCAGAAGGGTATCAAATATCCTATTCTACTCTTGACGTATGCCTGGTACATCCGAATTTTTACGGTCTTTGGTGTGATTTTGTGTATTTTGTGGAATAGGCTGGTCAGTTTAGTCAGTGAGTCAATTATTTTGTCTATTTGGAAGGTCCATTTGAGATGTCTGTCTATGTTGAGTCCTAAGTATTTAGTATTTTCTAGTTCAGTGAGTGTTTCGTTATGTATTTTTATGTCCATTTTATGCATTTTCCGTTTGGCCTCAAAGTTAATGTAGTTACATTTTTGAGCATTTAAGGTTAGAATATTTCTTTTTGTCCATTCAGTTAATATATCTATGTCTTTGTTGATTTGTTTTGTGGTTTCTATGTCATTATTGTTTTCGTAAAATATTCCGAGGTCGTCTTCATAGAGTATTATTTTGCCTCTGATGGTTAGCTGCTCTAGGTCATTTATATACATTATATAGAGTAATAGTTCTAGGATTGATCCCTGTGGGACACCATAGCTGACATTCATATATGTACTTGTGGTTTCGTGTAGTGTGGTGTATTGCTTTCTGTCTTTTAGGTAGCTGTCGAAAATGTTTGGGACGTTGCCAGTGATTCCGATTTTTGATAATTTGTTGACTAGGGTAGTCAGATGTACCGTGTCAAATGCTTTTTTAAAATCGAAAAAGAGTCCGGTCACGCTTTTCCCTTCGTCAATTTTTGTCTGTAAGTAATTTAATAAGTTTATCATGGCTGTTGTGGTTCCCTTTTTTTCTTGAAAGCTGTGCTGTGTTTTTGTCAGTATGTTGAGTTTATTCAAGTGTTCGAGTAGTCTTTTGTGTATTACTTTTTCAAATATTTTACTAAATACAGTGAGGTTTGCTAAGGGTCTGTAGTTGCTGGCTTCGTCTTTTTTGCCACTCTTGTATATTGGGGTTATTCTGGCTATTTTCAGCTCATTGGGGAAAATTCCGAGTTTCATGTGTTTATTTATGAGTCTTGTGATGGTGGGTATTACTGTATAATTTTGAGTGTTGATGTTTTGATTTTATCATATCCTGGGGATGAATTTTTTTTTTAGATTTTTTATTATTAGCTTGATTTCTCTGTCTGTGGTTTGTCTGAGGTACATCGAGGCATTT
>JADDOH010002074.1:0-44316 GCA_016648135.1 Agrypnia vestita | reverse complement strand
AAGCTCCACATGTCTGGATGGCTCGTGCCTCTGCAGCTGGCGGCTGAATCTCTGCAGTCTTCGGCAATGCAAACGACCCCGAGGGGTGGCGAAGTTTGCGAAGTTGAGTCTCCCCAAGAGGCCTAGAAACTGCTTGGGGGAGCAACTGCCGGCCTCGATCGGGCGGCGCAGTACTTGGCGAAGGCCAGAGCACTTGCGGTCCGAGAGGGATTTCTGGTTGGCTTCGGTGTCACAAGTTATGCCCAGAAACTCCAGCTTTTGGGTAGGTATAAGGACACACTTGTCGCGGTTGATGCACCAACCCAGATGCTGGAACAGATTGACCGTCTCTACTGCTTGGGTCGCTAGCAGGTCCCTTGACTGATTGGCCAGAAGGAAGTCGTCCAGGTAGACTACGGTCCTTATTCCTCTCTTCCGCAAGAGTCCCGCTAGCCAGTTTGACAGCGTTGCGAACACTCTCGGGGCTGATGACAGGCCAAAGGGCAGGCAGGTCATCTGGAGAAGTTCCCCTTGGTAGTACAGTCTCAGGAACTTTCGGTGCGATTCCGCTATTGGTAGGTGAAAGTATGCCTGGGTGAGGTCGATTTTCACCAACCAATCTTTGGGCTGGAGGAAGTCTGGGACCCGAAAGTGGTTGAACAGCTTGAAGGGTTTCGCCTCCACAAAGGCATTCAACGCCTTCAGGTTGAATATCGGCCTTAGGGAGTTGTCCGACTTCGGAGTTAGAAACAGATTTGAGATGAAGCTCGGAGAATGATCTGCTCTTTCCAGCACGACTGACATCTTCAGGGCCTGAATGTGACTCGACATGTCTCGAGACTCCTTCGTGCTGAAGCTGCTCAACAGCTGCCTGGTGGGGAAGACTAACGGAGGTTTGGCCACAAAGGGGATTCTCGCGCCCTTGAGGATTCTCAGCACTATAGGTGGTGCCCCGAACTCCTTCCACTTGCTTTGGAACCTCCTCAAGCGTCCTCCCCAGAACTGGTTGTTCAACCTCGCGTCATCTTCTACCTCTACGGCTACGGTCACCAGCGGGTTTTCGGCCGTGGTCTGCCTTCCGGATAGGTCTCCTGTACGGGTTCCCTGGGCCTCGCTCCCTGTTCCTCGGCTCCGGCAGAAAGGGCTTACGGGACTGGAGGTATCCCTGGTTCGGAGCTCGACGAGAAGTTGACGGCTGGGGCTGAGATGTTGACGGTTGGGCCAGGGTTCGGGTTGCGGGCGAGACCATCACCTTCTCCTGGCCCCCGTTCTTTAGGATATACGCCGATAGCTCTTCCCTATTGAACAAGTATCCCGAGCTTGGAGGGATTTTGGCCGCACCTTCTCGCACGAAAGGGTCTTTGAAGCCATCCAATATGGCCTTTCGCCGGTTCAGTATACACTCTGCCCGTCTGCCGCACACAATCTGCAGGATGTCGTCCGAAACCTTATTGTACGGAGCATCGCTGGTGAACATCGACTGAATCCGCTCGAAGAGAGCCGAAGCGGACAGATCCGTGCCGGGTTCGGATGCCCAATTCACCAGCGATTGCATCCCGTCTCTCAGGGTCTCTCTCTGGGCGAGCAAGGCGTTTGAAAGCGCGGCGAGCGATCTTTCCAGCAAGCCAGTATGGGTCGGCGCGTTATCGATCCTTCTCAAGTCGTCGTTCACCGACAATTCCACAAATGTGGGAGTCGCCGCGTAGGTTCTCTGCGTTTCCGCATAGCGAACGCCTGACCACTCGTCGGAATCGAAGTGTTGCAACTTCGAGATCTGTTCGATCCGCTTCGGGTCCGCTCTCGGTACCGGCGGCTCCTTCACGACCGTGCTGAGCTTGCCGAACTCCAGCGTATTCTTCGCCCTTCTGAGGCTCGGCGGCGGCTGAATAAAGGACGCATTCGCGTCCTCCACGCTGGGCTCGCTCGCGGCCACGTGTTCCGGCGTTGGCGGCGTTGTTGATGCAGGGGCCGCGCCGCCCGCTAACAAGGCCTCCGTCAGAGCAGTCACCTGTTTTAGCAGGTGGTCTACACGCGGGTCGTATGCTACGCGGCGTCTCTTTCGACTCGGTTCTTCGAAAGAAGATCCGTCATTCGAGGATACCGGCGAAGGAGCTTGCTCGTCCGCCATCTTGTTAACAAATCGTTTGACGAAATTCACGTGATTTACACTAAAATATCAACGTCCTGTCGCACTATGTTAAAAATTTGTATAGTCTAATGTTTGTTAACTTAGGGATCAAAAATTAAGGGGGTAGGTTGCAATAGAAACACAAAAAATCACAACAAAAGTTGGCGTGTCTAAAATGCGTGCAAATGGCGCGAAACATCGACGTTATATGAAAGAAAAAACCGTTGCGCTGACGAAACCGGAAACAGGGATACCAGCGGGAATAAATTGTCGCAAACAGGGAATCAGAGGGGGTAGGAACGCGTGTATAAGTGCCGAAACAGCAGGCTGTTCTCTCATAATGGATTCCAGGCGTCGAGACGGAACACAAAATATCAGACTGCTCCATTTTACATTATTTTTAACTCTTCGTTCTTTATATTCTTCGACTTTAAAAATATATTTATGTAAAAAAAAAATGAGTGCCAAATTATACATGTTGCATTTAAAGTGTGAAATTTGAAGTTTTCTTTTGTGGACTTAAATGTTTTCTATCGATTTAAGCTTGTCATTTTATATAAATATAGACTTGTTAAAGTCTTTGTTATGTACTTCTTTAGGTTTAATTTTTATTCATAACAATTGGCAGAATTTAATTGTTCATAGGATATTTGTAATATTTCTATTAGTAAGAGTCTTCATCGATTACCATCATTTTTAAACAACGAATTTTATTTTTTCCTGATAATAATTATGCATGTAAGAAATTCATTATTTCCTTAATTTGTTGCTCAAATTAAAACACTACATTCCCAAAGTTTTCTTTCCATTCCCTTTGTAAACTTATTTGCAATTTTTGTGAATGTTTATAAATATTTAACTGTCAGTTTGGTGATGATTTTTTTCATTAGTATCACTACATTTAGAAAAATTAATGGACTTATTATTGGAAGAAATGTATAATGATTCAGAAGAAAGTTTTTTCAATATGAAGGCATTAAGGCCAGCTGGTTCATAGTAATCTTTGGATTAAAGGATAGTTTTTTGCATTTTCCATCAATCAGGCAACCCGTTTTTGTAAAAATCTGTGCTTTAAACGAAAGATACTATAAATGAAGTTAATGCAACCGGCGCTTAATTTTTTATAACTTCACATGATCCATCGAAAATCATTTAGATTATTTATCTTCATAAAGAATACATAAAAAAGTCATAAGTCAAAAAAGTCAGTTTATGAAAATAATGCAGTAAAACCCCGTTAATTCGAACCCCGATAATTCAAAATTCGCCATAATACGAAATTTTTAAAACTTGCAAGTCCCAAATTGTGAATTTCATAGTTAATTAACCCCGATTATTCGAAATATTTCGATAGAGTAATAATTTTAATTATTTTAAAACTAAATGAAATAAAACTCAGGACGGCATTTGTCGGGCGGCTGGCGAATCTATTACTCTTGACATGTTCAATGACATTCGTAGAAAGACGCGACAACATGAGGAAAAATATATGGAACTCGAACCAAAACTAGATAATTTCACTTGTAATAAGAGTAGAACATTCCGATAGTGAATCATCAGATTCTTCTAGTGATGAAGATTTAAGCAGCGTAGAAGAGTTGATTTGCGATTCTGATTTGAAACAATGATGTAACAAAATAAATATTATATTTCTTACAATATCCCATCATTTTTTTATTTTATACACGACCGACCTAATTGACTCAAAGATTTTAAAAAGGGTGGTTTAATAGAACAACTCTTTGATAAAAGTAGATTATGTGGCAATTAAAATGAACATTCATCTGAATTCTGAAGTAAGCTATTTCCTGTATCTTGACAGATATTATATAACATTGTGACGCCGCGCCTTTTTTTGACGTTTTATGTTTGACAGGTTTGAAATTAATGAATTCAATCAATTAGAAAGCACATTATTCATAATTGTGAATAAATTAAGGTTTGTTTACGCGATAGAGCTTTCTAATTGGTTGAATTCATTAATTTCAAACATGTCAAACTTAAAACATCGAAATTGGCAGCAATACAATGTTATACATATCTGTCAAGATTGGGATAAAGATTTGACATCTCAATATTGCTATTTTCAGAATAGCACAGATTGTTATACTAAGTGCCTTTAAAAACATTGCATTTTTAATTGGTTAAAATAATATAAAACGATTGTGTTTTATGCATGCTGTATAATAAAATTGCATTGGCGGGAAATCTGTGTACGTGCCAGCTTTATATAACGTAGCTGTACCTAAACGCATTTTAAATTGTTTTTAAATTTATCTTTAGTTCGTTTTTTTCCGAATAACTGTTGTGTTATTAAAATGTTTAATTTTCTTTGTAAGATGTTATTAGTGACTTACCGTATTGTTTCACATATTTACTGACAATTGTATTTCTAGTAACTGTGCATTGTTGGTTTGAGCCGGAAAAAAGTGGAATCAAAAGTTAAACTCGTGTGAAGATTGAAGAAGCGTTCCATAAATTCAAGTATAACCAAACATTTTTGAATTTGGCTATCCATCCAGACATGACAGAAATGGAAAAAAATATTTTTTCGTGAGTAAGAACAGCAAAGATGCCAAAATGTCACGATCTTTGCTTTAACATAATAAATATTGCGTTTTCAAAGTGATGTAAGCAATAAATTTAACAAAATTAACGGTTTTTTCAAGAGTTTTATGTTTTTGGCGAATTTCACAATTGCACTGCGATTTTTTTTTGTACCTAAAATTTCGAATTAAGGGGGGCCCCTATAATTCGAAATTTATTTTTTGGGTCCCTTGAATTTCAAATTAACGAGGTTTTACTGTATAAGGTTGAAAAGTTTTTATTTAAATATTCCAATTTTATTATTATTTATTAACCTCTGCTTTCAGTATAACTAATTTATCGGGCTTTAGGGTGTTTAATAATTTATTCCTTGTTTCATATGCATACATTCCTTAATCTCTTACACTATGATATTTGTAAGTAAAATGTTTTATATTAAAAGTATCTGCTAATTTCCTTTTAAGTTTTTTTAATCCTTTTTTTAGAGGATGTGTCACATTATATTTATCAAATTGTAGCTCATGCTGTATATTGGTTGTAAAAATCGTAAGCATTGCTGGTGCTGGCTAAATGTAAATTCCTAACCGTAAATCTATGTATGAATGAAGCTGGCTGTCAATTTAACTCATAATCAAGAACATTTTATTTTTCGAATTGCTGATACAAAACTGCTACACAATTTAATATAAAAGAAACCGTTGAGCTTTGATTATTTGAGTCATTATGCTGTGTATGTTTGCTTAAATTAATTTACATTACAGATCAGAATGTGATTAGAACACCAAGACTCCTAACACTAGGAATAAGTTACATATTTGAATGGTCCTGAGATTTGAGACCTTGTTTAGGTATGTAGCTACCGACACTACTGCTTTTTTTGTAAAGGTCCATATTTATTGTCAATTTTCCATTAAAAGGTGCCAGCGTGCTAGAACTAGTAATAAGGCAATACATGTAATGACTACTTGTATAATAATTATGTACTACTTGCTTCATAAAGGACACAATATTTGTGATCTGGTTACAATCAGTTTTTCATAATAATTGTTGAATCTACTTGCACTAGTAATTTTAATCTTATTAGACTTTTTAATTTGTATATAATAAAAAATATTTCATAAATTAAGCAGTGATTGAATAAGCTGCAATTAATAAATTTTGTATTATTTGTTAGATCGCATAATCAAATGAAATTGTACCTTAACCAAGTCTAAGATTAAAAATCTATTATTTCTAGCTCATTAACTTTAAACAACTCTAGCCTAATTCTTTTGGTGTTATTTTTTTTACAAAAATAAAAGGTACCATTTTGACAATTTCATCATTTAAGGTCCAAACATTTTTTTTTGTTGTTTTTCACAAACATGTTTAGCAGTCATTTAAAGTTTTAAATTATTAAATAATAAAGTGAGTTACATTTTGTATATATTTTTACATTGTTTTATTTAAAATTATAAAACATGGAGTATGATTTATGACAAGTGATGTCTTAGCCAACTTACGCATTTATTAGAGAGTATGAAACCAGCACGATATAAAAATTAATCCAAAATGATGGTGCACATAATTATTAACTAGCATTAAATCTATCAAAAATTGTCTTGTTGAGATAAAGTCAGCTGTTCCAGAAAAATTTATTATTTTGTATTCTTTTATCATATTTTCTCTTCAAACTTCCATCTGATAAGTACCTATACGAAAAGTAATTGAAGCATTCTTGGTTTCTATAATTATTGTATGTCACCGATCAGTTTTCAAACCCACAAGTCTCAAAATGTTAATTTCATATTAGATTAACCATGATAATTCGAAAACCTCGGTAATTCGTAATACAAAATAATTTTTAGACCCTTGTGCCACAAATAATTACATTTCACGTAACATGATTTGATTTTTCTTAAATTTGACAAAATTGAAAATCTAGGTTTTTCAGTTTTTTTCAGTAAGAATAACAACGTTGTCAATATCCTGTTCTTTAGTAATAGAAATGTCGCTATCTTTGTTTTAGCATAATAAATATTGCATTTTTGAAATATGATGAAATTTAAAAAAATATATCGATTCTTTTCTCAAGTGAGAACAGCAAATATGTCAATATCGGGTACATTAGTTAGAGAAATGTCACGATCTTCGTATTACAATAGTAAATATTATATTTTTAAAGTGATTTTTTTGATACAGATGTTTTTCACCAAATTAATGGCCTTTTTCTTGAGTTCTACAATTTTTGCCAAATTTCGTAATTTTTTAAGAATTTACAGGGTTTTGCATAATTTAAAATATTTTTTAGGTCCTTTGAATTTTGAATTAACAGGATTCTACTTTAATACCATTTGGGTATTTGGTATGAAATTAGCAATGTATCCAGTATGACTTTGCTTTTGATAAAAAAAAAAACTTTTTCACTAAGACAGACAATCATAAAATAACATGTTTTGAAATTATTCAGTTGTTTTTTTGTGTTAATACTTTAAATATTAATTAAATTAAAATAAAAAAAAAAATTAAAAAATAATAAAAAGTTAATACGTTAAAACACAAAACTTTAAAATAGGTGAAGATAGGCTTTAACCTAAAAAGGTCAATCAATAAAAGACCCAAATTCACAATTTTATGATCACAAACAGTGGAAATCTGTTAACATTCATCTTAACATTAACAAAATTTGTTGACGTGTAATGGTGTTGACCAGAATAGAAAAAAAAATTGAAATGCATTATGATCTCACAGAAAAATATTTGGACAATGAAAAAAGGATTTTAAAAAATTCTTTGTACTTCAGTAAGCTATCGATTATCCGTGGTCGCATTAACCGAGTTGCGGATTAACCGCGGCAATAAAAGATTTTTTTTCTGAAAATATTTCGGAATCACACATCCTAATTATAATAATTTCATCATCCCAACGTCTGTCGGTCTATCTGTCTCCGTAACTTTGTGTAACGTCTGTAACTTTACAGTATTTTTTATATATAAATAAATACTTATTCTTTAGGAACCTTCATGTAAAAGTACCGTCATTTATGACAGGTTACAGCTAGTTCTTCATAAAATGTAAAAATATTTTTCTTTAAACTAAATAATGTTATGTAAATAAAATATCAAACTCGCAGAGTTACGAATATGTAGAATTGTGAACATCCCGAATCACAAAATTTTGGGAATCCTTTTCAATAGTGTAGGTACATATTTATTTTGATGCAAGCGGGAGAGCGTGCCGTGAGTCTAATTATTAATGTAAGTACGCACCAAAATTACCTGTTTTGAACTTATTTATTGTTTATTCTCTTTTTTTATATGCTCAATGCCGTATTTTTGTGCCGTCATGCATAAATTTTGCGTTATTGTGCAACAAGTACATATATGCCCTGTTTCAATTTTTTATATTAATTTTTTTTTTCTTCAATTAATTATGACGATGTCTAATCTTAAAAGAGTTGTCTTACTTTAAAACAATTTTAATAATTAACCAAATTTATTTCCTAATTTTTATTTTGTATAGATTATTTGTTTTTTTTTATCCGGGACTTATTTTTTCTACTGCCTCAGATAATCGTGAGTCTACTGTATTATATACTATACAATTTTAAGGATAATAACACTACATATTTGTATTTTGGTGAAATTATGAAATGTGCACATCAAAGCATCGGAATTTTGTATGAAATTACAAAATGCGAAAGTCTGATTCGTGTAATGGATATACAGTACTTTCTCACTAATCCGCCACCACAAAATCCCAACCATTGGCGGATTACTGAAAATGGCGGACTATAATGTATAGGTACAACAAATTGAATCAAACAACGAAATTTCGGGCTCATTATGTTTTTGTATTTAAAAATCAACAAACATGTAACTAAAATTACTCAGCTTTCGAATAAAGTGCGCTAATTTGGCTTGTTTTTTACCAGAATACATTTTTTTAATAACCTAATCACGCATTTTACGTAAATTTGTAACCACGTCACATAACATTCCATTTTCTTGATCCCATTTAATACAAATATCCACGCCATCTAGAGCATCTTCAGATTTGACGGTGCAACCTAAACGCAACATGAGTGCGAAACATCAGCAGTTATCGGCGGTGACGTCGACGCTCTTGCAAAAACCACGAAAAAAGTATTTATTCTTATTGCGGGTCTACCAGTCCTCATTGTTTGTCATTTCCCTATTCCAGACTCTGCTTTAGTGGCGTGGTTTTCAATTTTATTTATTTTCTTCCGAATATCATAAACCGTTAACCGCCCAATATGGAACTGATTGCTATGTCTGTAAAAGGCCCCCCTTACCCACTTTATTTAGGGCCGGTTGTTTCAAGTTGAATTAAGGTAAAAGTTTGTTTAAAGCATAGATTTTTGCGTTCTCCATTAATCAAACGATCCATTTCCGTAAAAATCTATGCTTTAAACGAACTTTTATTTTAATCCAACTTGAAACAACCAGGCCTAAAGAGTGGTTGTTTATGACCGTGTGGGGAAGTATAGATGTGTTCGTCATATACATAAAAGAGAAGGAGGATGGTGGATTATCAAGCATAAAATTTGAAATAACGACGGATTACAAAATGTTATCGATTAGCAAAAAACGGCAGATTATAATAGTTGTCGGTTAGTCGAACGGCAGATTAGCAACCACGGAGTACTCTATGTGGTTGCTTTTTCACTTTTAAACTTGCAGTCAAGTGGTATTTCTTACCCAATGATTTTTCTGCATATATTTTATGTGTAAAACCTAACGTTTAACTAAAATTTTGATTGACAGACGTTTAATGCTATTTGACAAATTCTAGATGCATTTAAGTCTTGAAAATCATATTAACCTTTTCTTTCCTCTCCTGTGCTGTAAACTGAGTTGACATTGTTTATGTGAATATCTCTGTAAATATACTAAATACAGTGTTCAGTTTTAGGTGTTCCTCGGTTTATTATTTTAATGATTAATGTATGTAAAAAATGTAAAATATTCATATTTATCCGACTTAAAAATTGAAGAATGTCTACATTTACCCTGAGTTTACAGCACGGGAATGTGCATTTCAATTTTAGCACTATGTGAAAGGTTAAGTGTAATTTTCTTTTGAACATGTGGTGTATGGATGCAAAACCGCACTATCCATGTGGGCTCTTATGGATAGTAGCAGTTTTGCATCTATACGCCACATATGGAGGAGGTTGTGAGCAAAAAGGGAAAATCTATTTAGTTTTAACAAATTTACGGTACTATACATTTTCTTGTTAAATGATTTCCACTGTACACATACTACATGACTGGATATATGAAATAATTTGATTTTTCTACTTAAAGATTTTATAATATTTTCTCCCAAATGACTTTGTATAATTAGAATTATTTCTTTATAATTTTTCCTTGCATAAAATACATTAAATAGTCTAATTACTTTATAATGGTAAATAACTGCATCATTATGTCATCCTCCAATATCTGCTTCATTATGAAATCTCCAATTCTATTGTTAAATTTTTATTTTATTTATTATATTTTTTTTCTTTTACACAAACACATAATTATCATTATATGTATGTATTTTAAAGAACATTTTCAATGTAATAATAGTATTTTTTATTTATTTTTATATAAAATTTGTTTTTTATAAAGTATCGCTTATAGTCTTAGTATAGAAATATGATATTGTTGCCTTTTAACTTAATAAGTAGCTTTAATTTCACTTTTCAAAATAATCTTCACATAAATTCACTTTATTTTCATATATAAATGTCATTAATAATATAAAAACTAAAAGCATTTTTTACAATTACAATTACGTATGTATTTAAATTGAATACGCTATTACCATTTATTTTGAATAAAGATCCAACCATACTAAAAACAAAAGTCAGTGGAAACTGGTGCTCGGTGGTACCCAAAGGAAAGTTAAATCATTTTAAGATTTTAGTAAAATAAGGTCTTGAGCCATGATTTAATTATATTATATTCTATGAAATATATTCTATTTAAATTTAATTCATGTCTCACTTGCCTGACTGCATTTGCGAACCATGCTCAAATTAATTTATTTCACCCTACAATTAAAACTTGTGAATAGGTTGTCTGACACCCATTCATTTTATTTTTTTTTCATTGTAAATTGCATGCTGGAAATAATGTCTTCGTAAGCATATATCATGTTACAAAGTGTTTATTTCGATAATATATTCATTAACTTGTATATGTGTGTACTAACTATGAGTTTTAGTTAATTTTTTGTTAATACACAAAAGAATTGATGAAAACTCTAAATAGTTGCTGTATGCATTCACAGTTCAGCGTCTGTCGAAGCATTCACAATGTCTGTCTAACGTAGGGTGCACTGGAGTTGCCATATTAAAAAAATTTAATCATGGCAATCTTAAAGGAGAAATAAAACATGAAAATTAAATAAAAATTATCTTTTTAATTATTTATTTTAATATAGGTACATAATTAAAAAGCCAATATTATTTTCATTGAATAAAATTAATTTTTTTCATACAAATATACCTAGGAATAGAATAATGTTCATCAATCAATTTTCAGCACTTGTAATTGTTTCGAATAACAGCATTGCAGTTCCTAGCATTATTTTACATTGGCAACATTATCACCGCAGTGCGTGAATTGTTTGTTCACAATGTGACCATTTCGCGTCACAATTCGCGTCAGCTAGTTCACATTACTTAGCAGTTAAAGCATACATTATCTGGTGGAAGTTTATACACGAAATGCAACAATGTATACTGTGATTAAAACTCATACTTAGTGCTTGCGTACATGTACTCGTTAATATATACATACATTATTTAAATTTAACACCTTGTCCGTAACATATGTAATGAAATTTGACAACTTATTTTGCTTAATTTACAGTAGAATGTGTAATTTCACCACTCAGCACTGCTGCTACGTGACTTCTTGAGGGTTTTTGTAGTACATGCCGGAAATATTAAGAATCCCCTGAAACATAATACAGTAATGACACATCGAAAATATTATATTTTGTAAAAATTTAATTAAGGATTCTTTCAATATTTATACAAATTTTTTAAAATAAATATTCTCACATAGATACATTAAAATCTATAAAATTATGTACACACAAGAATTTATACAGAGTTTTCTCAAAACTGTGTATTTAGCTCAACTTAATCTATCTGCAGTAGTTTAAGACCCCAAGTCTTAAGATTAGCTGTATGTATAAACATCATAATATATTTGTATGCTTATATCGAAATAAATGTTTATGGAAAAAAAATTAATAATCATATACATATTATCAGTCTGTCCCGAATGTGTTTCGGGAAATCTTAATGTTCATAGTACATCAATGTTCCATTAATAATGATATGTATTTTAACAGCACTTAATATTTTTATATAAATACATTTATCAAACTTCCACAGGTACACTAATATTTTATGAAATCATTTTCCAGGCATTTTGTAATACATAGATAATATTTATATGTTGCTCCTTATTATCAATTTGGGAAACCAGACACTTTTCGCTACAGGTTGTTTTTAGTGAGAAAGTTATATTTTTGCAGATGTATAATCCAGATCAACCATATCTACTTATTATTGATAACTAATTATTTGAGACAATAAATAAAATTGACATTTACAATTTCAGAGTTGAAAATATTTTAAAGTATCCGTGCAGAAAATATGTATGTACTATGATATATGAAATTGCATTATTGAATTCCTTATTGATTCATATGGTTACTTTATATTTGTGAGTATTTTATTTAAATTAGTTCATTTTTGGAATCAGTTTGTTTAATTTAATTGTACTAATTCTTAGTGATACAGGACCACTAATGACCTTGGAAAATGTAAAATATTTTTGTATTATGCGGGGGGCGGGAACAGTTTCAGAAAGTATCATTAGTGTTTTGAAAGGACTGATCCAATCAAAAGAGAAACAATATCAAGCACTTTTTTAAACAAATTGCATTTACAGTTTTTCGGTGTCCATAAATTATCAATTTTGTTAAGAAATCATATATCTTATATTATTTTTGATATAATATTTAATATTTTATTCCCTAATATTATGTAGTCTTGTCATAATTTAATGTTTTTTTGTATGTAACATGAATTGATTAGCGTGTTTTCTGTGTACTTAAATTTAACTTTTGGATTTCATTTTTATCCTTCATATTTGTAAATAATAATAAATCAAACAAAGTATTTTTATTTTATTTTTACCTTGAACCTTAGCTCATTGAACCAGAACCTCATTGAAAATGAAATTATAGTTAATTACAAATACCTAGTGCAAATTACAAATACCTCCGATCCTAGGGAATATACATGGTGTGCTCAAATAATATTGAATCTTTATTTTTCTACCTAAACAAATATGTAAAGCACGGGAGGTTTCCTTTGGTGGAGATATGTATGCACATTTTTTCCTACCCGCAGCAGGCATTAGTTACTGGCAGTCAGTCTATGAGTGAAGAGGTGTAGCTAGTGCCTGTCAGATTTTCAATTGTTGTGAAATGACGGAACAACTTACACAGCGATACTACATTAAATTTTGTCAAAAGCTTAGTTTCCACTTGGCAATACTTAAGTGGAAACCATTGATCCAATAGGCTTTCGGGAAAGATTGACCGAGTGCGGATTTTGGTCATGCAAAATCGGCGTATCACAATCGAAGAATTTGCTAACAAGGTGGGGGTAAGCGTTGTCTCTGTACATTCTAGTCTAATCGAGAATTTAGGCTTGAAGGGAATATCAAACCTAAAGGACAAATGGGCAGCGAAAACTTGGCAGCTCCGTCGCGATAATGCACCCGCTCATTTTTTCATCTGGCTTTCTTGACCAATCACAACATTCCTCTGGTTTGTCAGGCTCCGTATTCTCGCTTCAGGTGATTTTTAGCTATTCCCTAACTTAAAAATGCCACTGAAAAGGGACCCGATTTGAATCAAGAGAAGACATTATGCAGAATGCGATAGCCCAGCCGAGCAACATAACAAAAGATGTGTTCCAGGAGAGTTTCCAACAATGACGGGACCACTGGGAGAATGTTTCCAACGGAACTACTTTGAAGGAGATTAGAGTAAGTATAGTGTGTATGAATGAATTTGTTTCTGCCGACTAAAGGTTTGATATTTTTACACAGTGGTAGAATAACAGCAAACTTTTAACTAGATAAAAAAACATCCTCAAATCACTAAAATAATCTGAAAGGTAAAAAATATAGCAGTGCATGGGAGTGAGACTTTGACAACCAACCGACCATAGAGAGAATTGGTTGAAAGCATTCAACATGTGGTGCTGGAGAAGGACAGAACTAGACTAAGAGTATTTCAAATACATAAGTAGATTCTGATGGTATATAGTATAAACCATTCAACGGATTGGACAAATTAGACTCATCACCTCCACACTATGTAATGGAGGAAGGCCCAGAATGCAGATAATTTCTGAATGTTTCATTAATTCATTGGTAATTTATATCCCATATGTAACTCGGGGTGTTACTGTAATCAATATATATTTGTAAACCTGTATAAAGTGTTGCTGTTATATTATAGCATTATATTGACAAGAAAATTAATCTGTGGAGGGTAATGCTAATTCTTGGAAGAATCGCACACATCTATAGTTTTATTTCCTTTCAAAATGATGTTTTGAAGATCGGTTTACGTTACAGATCTCATTATGGGTTTCATCATTAGGGCTGATGTGTGCATGAGACCTGAAAGTTTAGTTTTTTACTCATGGAACAAAACTTTAAACTAATAGAGTGACGAAATACTAGTCTACAAGTATTGTAACTACTATTCAGAAGAATAAAAATAATGTGATTTTTATGGTGATTAATTTGACGATGAAGGTAAAATGTTTCCTACCTGTTGTATATAAAATGATTCTTTAAATACCTACTACATCAGTACTTTTCATATTATTTCAATTCAATTTTTTTTTATATAACATTTACACTACAAGCCCAAATTTAATTTGTAAATGTTATAAATAAGTTATAAATATATTAACACTAGCTGTTCGTACACGGCGTTAAATTGAAAATACAAAATACATAAGTATGCAAAATTTGAATCGAATCGGACAAACGGTGTGGATTTGTATAGAGAACAGACAGACAGACATTGAGTTTTATAGGTATAGATGTATAAACAAAAACAAATATTAAGCATATATAAAATCATTCACATCAAAGATGTAGGAGAATCCTGCTTCAGAATACATACCTTCTCAGAGACATGGAACAGATCATGTTATATTGTTAGATATATCCAGAGTAATATTGTTCAGCATAACAGTAGCTCTTCCAACAGGCATAACCATTGGCAGGTTGGTCCTGTATATTAGAATGTGAAACAATCTATGCTGATGCTATCTTAGGTAATTATCGGGAATGTGCAAACCAATGCTCTGCATAATTTCAGGATTATTGATCATATTGCGCAACAATCGATAAAAATACATAATCAAATACACATTCCTTCTAGTCTCTAAACTATTGTAGCTTAGCATACCCTGCAGGAACTCGGTTGGGTAAAGTCAAGGATAATGCCCGCACTCTCTCATGTACCTAGAGATATCGTAGAATTTTTTTTGTACTTTCTCTACCATAAGTGAGTACTTAAGCTCATGTGGCCCCCAAATCATCGAGCCACTCTCGAATCTACTTCGCACCAAGGAGTTGTAAAGAGTTCTCAGTACGCGGGTATTTTCAAAAACCCTGGCTGTACACAGAACCAATCCTATCATTTTCAATGCATTACCACTGACTGCCGAAAAAATAAGTCAGAAATATTGAAAAAAAATGCAAACTTTATGTTGCATATCTCCATAACTTTTGGTCATGGTTGCTTAACATTTTAGACTCATAACATAGGCAGGAATCTACTGGCTGAGTTTCTGCTGCTAGCTCTGGTACAGTAGCCGGCAAACATCTTGAAATTCTGCGGCGTAGTGGGGGGACGTTTGCGCATCTATCTTTCTACCAACGAGACCCAAATTTCGTCTTCTGCGCATTCCCCCACTTAGCCAAATTTTGTCCAAAGCCAGAATTTCATGAAGTGTGCCGGCAACTGTACATCCTGTGTATTATTACTTTTGGAAACTAAAACTCAATCAATATAGATGATGAAGTATACAATGATTTAATGAGAAAATTCCTACTTCTTTTAAAACAACGGCATGGCATTTTACTTTTAACATTTATTTCCCTCAAAATACTTAAATGAAAATATGCATTTTTTAATTTTTTAAAGATATCGCAAAAATTAATGCTAAAAAAAGTTAAAGTCGAAAAGACATAAAGATCATTTTAGCGTGGCGTTGCTGTAAATATAGCCGCTCGTATGTCTAAAAAATGGTGTTTCTTTTGTCGACTGTCATGTGTCATCGTCATGTCAGTTTGTGTTTGTCTTTTGAGGCCGCTGGTTGTGCTGTGTTGTGAGTGTAACGATTACTCATTGATTTATATATTAAATCTATTGCTGTATCAAGATTCTGCATAAAAATAGTGTTTCACAATATTTTCGACCGTAGATAGAGTTTATTCTAGTTCGTAGTATGAAATGTTAACGTTCTTTTCTATTTTAGTTTGTTTATATTATTTATCTCTTATCCATGTTTTTAGTGTTAAATCTTTCGGCACTGTAAAAATTTGAGTACCTATATCAACAGCGAATGAATGTAATAAAATTTTGTGTCTGCGTTTCGTCAATTTATAGTTTTGAATGTTGATTACTCCGTACCAGTTACGATAGAGAACGAACCAAACACACGGAGGCTTCACCTTCACTTCGTTCCGAACTTACACCAATTATAGTTTTTTGAGCGAGAATTTAGTCATATTTATAAAAACGGTTATACTTAGTTTCTTTTTACTTTTCTCTCTTATACTTATACAACTCTTCAATAGAAACGTATCTTTTCCAGTTTATAAAATTGTGCTGTGATTGAAGAATATTAAAATGTCCGATATCGAGGAGAAGATTGTGATGACACCAAAGGGGAAAACAGCCAACTCCACAACCCTTGTTGTGGAGAGAAGGGCTGTTCATCAGACCAGTGAAAAGATGCACGTCGCTGGGGGAGACCACACGGGAATAGTTATTAATAAGGAGCAAGTCCAGGGTATGCTGCTCATTATTACATTTTATTTAGATTTATTTATTTGAGCGTTTATTTTTATTTTTCTCAATCAAACAGTTTATTGCTTGATAGTCCTGTAAACATTATATTTGAATATAGGTCGATGCAAACAAGATACAAACGAAAACTAATATAATATAAAAGTATGTATTTTATTATTAAGTAAAATTAGAGATTTAAAAAATATTATAATCATTACCAACACTTTATAATAATAATACATACGTATACTAGCAGTCTGTTTCCGGGATTGCCCGGGAATCAGATTTAGTTTTAAAATAATTTTAAAAAGGGTTTGGAGGGAGGGGGTGCCCGCGTTTTGCTCAACTATTAAAGAGTTACCTACCAAATTTGTAAAAAAATAATTAAAACGGAGATGGGGCACTATGTTTTCGTCAGAATCCTAGAGTGTAATTGAGAAAAAATTGTATCGGATGCTATTTAAAAAATTCATATTTTGTATCGTTTTACTTATTTGTATTAATAATTATTTGACTTGTATCGTTTTATTTTATATTTGTATTATTAATAAAATTTAAAATTTGTATCGGGTGATAATTAACAAAAATGGAAGTCACATATAAACTTTGTGGTGAAAAGAGTCTGAAAATGATATATATTTTCATTAGACTAGAAACATTCTATCACCAAAGACAATTAAAACTGTGCATTATGCATTAATTCAATCAATACTACAATGATACTACAACAATACTACAATTCAATCAATACTACAAGTGGTATGAATGAAAGAATTTTGTGAAGAATTACTACAAATTTTTATAGAAAAATATAAAACGGATTCTTTAACTTGTAGGCCTACAAGAGCATTCCTAAATTTAAAATTACCCAAATATAAAACAAGCTCAGCCCAGAATCACTATTCCTTTATAGGAATAAAAAATTTCCATTCACTACCCGAAAAATTAAAGACCTTACATCATTTAAAAATGAACTTTAAAAATTAACGACAAAGCCCATTGAAATTTCCATGAGCTTATTTATGTATATTTATTTTGTTTCTTGATATTCTTAACACCTTGTTATTATAATTTTAATATTCGTGAAATAACATGATGTGATGTACTGCTCCCATATGCACGAGCGCCAGTTCTTTCATGCCGAGTAAAACGTTTTCTTTTTATTGTATGAATGTATTTGTATTCAAAATTATGCATTATGACACGAGCCTATTAAACGCTTAGGTCACTCAAAGGATGTAGAATTGTATAGGTAAGAAATAATAAAGGAATTTGTATCGATTATAATTGGCTCCCGTGACTTTTTCTCGTTTTTTTATCTACTCGTATTTATATTATTTGTTTTCTATTAATATGTATTTTGTATAATTTCTTAATACTAGGCAGTTTTTCTTCTTCTAAAATTAATTATTCTAATGATAATGAAATTTTTTATATTTCTGATAATATGTATTTACATTAAAAACATATACATGTATAATTCTAGTACCATCTTTCTTTGACCTTTAACACGATGTTCTCGAATCATTATAATAACATTGCATACATAAATAACAGAACACTGACTTTTCATATGGGTAATAAGAAAAATCTAAATCGCTTTATATAATACTTTTGCAACCGTTTTTTGCTATCTATTGTCATGTCACGTTCGCTACGTTTGGACTACGCAGGTTTACCGATCGAAAAAATATCAAAATGTTTATGTCTCAACCAAATTTCGAAAGTGCTAATGGAAATTATTGATGTGTAACATCTTTCCTCTCGCTTTCCTGCAATCTGTGGCAGTGATTTCGTGAAAAAGGACGGAAATGCGTAACAGGAAATAAGACGCCGGGGATGCGCGCGCAATTTCATTTGACCAATGAGCCCCCGCGATGGAAAAAAATCGTTTATAAACAAATCAATGTTCAGCAAGTGCCATCACAGCAAAGACGCACATTTCCAACATTCAACGCTTCTGATTTTGTATATATGTTGCGCATCTGGTGTCAAGCATGTGGATGTTGTAACTTTGATATATTTTGGCTTATATCTTCGAAACTATCCAATAAATACTTAATTTTTTTACATTAATACAATCAATTACTACCCTTAATGATTTACATTCTTAAATTTTATGTATGTTATGTGATTATTTAAAAATATTTATTCTGAGTTTTTATACGATATGTAAAGCGGCACACTACCACCATGTATGAAAATAAATAAAAACATATAATTGACCAAACACATTTATAAATAAAAATACGTATGTAGGTAGATATACGGTACCTACCTAGTCCGGCAAAATTCAATAATAAATAAATGTATATAAATTTTATTTACTTGTATTTACTAATTAATAAATATATAGGTAAGTATTAGCTTTTTTAAATTTTAATGTTAATTTCTGTTGCAGCTCAATTGATATTTTTAATTGTGAGATGTCAAATGTTGCACATCATATGCGACTACTGTAAGGCTCGCTCGTTTTTTTAATGATATTATATAGCTCTTTGGGTTTTTAGTGTTTTCAGTGCGGGACTCCTACTGATAATTTATGCTGCCAAATGTATTTATGTTATAAATAAAAATATTATTAAATTTGACAGTCTAGGATAGCGAAGGCGATTTTTTTCCACGAATGGGGCCGAAGTGTATTTCCGATTCATAAAAAAATTAAATAACGAAAATAAAATATAATCTAAATTTGTTTAGAAGATACGTGTCACAAAATTTTCACTACAAATAATACAAAAACCACTATTTAAGTACAATAATACATTCCTCTCCAAACATTCGCCCACTACCTTGTTGCAACACTCAATGCTTATTTTTTATTCACTGCCATTTTGATAAGGGCTCGTCGACAATCATTATCCAAATTAAGTAGTCTAATTGAGCGCCAAAAACGCAATCACAACAAAACACATACAATAGAAAAGTGCACTGACTCCTTTTCTAGACATCTTCCATTTAAGAAAGATAATCGAATTAGTATGTGTAAGCCGTGAGTACGGTGCACATTGTTTCGTTGTGTTGGTGTTAAGGGGTATAAACTATAATGCACCGCGCTGCAATCTGCAATGTCCGTAGTTGGATATTACGATAAATAATTTTGTAACGGTTCGTGAAAAACTTGAAATTAACTGTTTATTAATTACGCAAAGTCACATCACACAAACTTAACTACAGCACTATTTCGCAATTCTCACAAATCGTAACTTTTACGAAAGAGTTTTTCTAGAATATTCCGATATATTCTCGTGTATTCTATCGATTTCCAGTTGTTTGTACAGTTGTTGTAAAATGATCCGAAATTTCTCACTTATGTGCAGTTCTTATCGAATTTAGAATTTCGTACCAATATACATATTCACGCCGTAGTAGAGGAATAGTGGTAGTCGGCGCTCGGCTGAAGTTTTACATATATTTTAAAATCTTTATTTATAAAAAATTACTCAACTTAAATTCATTTTGCTAATAAAATTCGAACTTAGCCCGCCTATCTCAAAAGCGAGTAGCATGTCATAGATTCGCCATCTCTAGCTAAAAAATATACGGATTGTTGAGAAATGTTAATATCAAACAGCATTTAAAGTTACAATAGAAAATATAGTACAAAGCTAGCAAGGGATGGGAGACTCATTTTTACTTAAACAACTGATTTTTTGCAGTTTTTTAAAAGAACGTAATGATGATTTTTACGCATGTTCAAAAAAACGTTTCTTGCATTCTTGCGTAGACATTTATACATGTATCTACGTACGTAGGAGATACGTGCATATACGATCTGAATTAAAATTTACTTAAAGGAAACAGGTGCCTATTTTTTATTATAATATGCGCCATTTAAAAAAAGTAAATGCTGGCGAGACTATGATTTTTACTTCTTACTTTTACTTTTAACTTTACTTTCTTCTTACTTTTACTTTCTTTTAACTCGTGGTGTCTACTTGCTTGACGAAAAACTTTGGATCGATTTTTAACCCTTTTCCCGTGATCCAATCGAGCTGAAACTTTGCGAGCAGATTCGTGGCGACGATCAAGAAGATCTATCAAATTTTCGTTAAAAAAATTAATAATTATAGAATAATTTTGGAATTTTTCTAATTTTTAATAGTTTTTTCATACAACTCAGTAAGTAAATTGTATGGAGATTCCGACGCATCTGGTAGACACGAAATCCGAAAATGAGAAAGGGAGTATTGTAAAAACTTTGTTTTTATGGGTTAGTTTTTTAGATATATTTAAAAATTCAAAATTATCAGAACAACAAATGTAAAAGCGATTGTTGCCCATTATGAGTATGTTTATTACTTATATAATATATTTTATCTTATCTCTAATACATAGCATTCCTTTTAATGGTTGTCTGCTATCTGCGACCCTGAAATTAACGTATTTTAAAATTATGTTTATTTTTCATATGGTTTTTTTTTACTTTCTCATTTCAATTCCGGTTATGAACCATACTTACTATTCGTGTAATCGTAAGATAATACTGAAAAACATAAACGTAATATTGTGTATACATATCGTGGGTATGTTTCTGCTGTAAAAAATAAACAGTTCGTGTTGATTTATAAAATATTTCCTAAAATGAAAATTTTGTATTGTTTAAGTCAGCCTATGAACATCTGCTACATGTAAAATTGACCAAGTCACGTAGGGTGATTTCGCCAGTGTTCCGGCCACCAATTACTTCAACTTGAATAAACTTGACACTTGCAATATAATTCAATAATATTTTTGAATGCTAAGAAGTCGGCCACTATTCCGCGAAAGAAACACAAAACTGCACCATCTTGCGTTTATTTTAGGTATTATTTAAGTAGTCACAAAAAAAATGCCGGTGGTTATGAGCTATCAATTTTGATTCTGGTTTTTCGGAAACGTCGTTAAGAAGAATCGTTAGCAAGAAGAAGAAAATTTTCAAACTTTAAGTAGAAGTTGAATTAATTTGTTTGCACTGTATAAGTAGCATTTGTCGGCAAAAACATGAACTTAGTTTACGAGTTAAAATGATAAAATAGACATTTTCAATATTTTTATGTTGAAATTCGTGCGGCCGGTTACTGGGACAATTTTTTTCTACAAAATCCAATGGTCGGCCGGGGCGGCCGACTACTGGCGGCGTTTATTGCTTTTATTTTTGTCTCTCACGCTGTTAATGATACAAAATTTACTAAGATTTTATGTGTTATTTTAGTTAAAATAGCACTACTATCTAATAGCCAGTGGTCGGCCGCTAGTTACCACGCTGATAATATGTTTTTTTTTAACTTAGAAGTGTGAGCCCGTGAGGCCGACAACTGGTTGACGTGTTAAAATTGATGTATCGTTGGTCGTCTGGAAATTGATGTTCCTAGTGCAAAACTGCAGGACCGCATCAAGGGATGGGTATTGGAAAAAACACCAAATCACTTTATATTGTTATCTGACGAAAACAAAATTGTTGAATCTTTAATAATCTTGTAATAGCATTAGCAAAATGTCATTTCCCTCTAAAAAAACAAGAACTCCGACTACTGTGCAGCAAATTGTGAAGACAGAAAAAATAAAAACACGTTTCTAAGATGAAAAACCGGGAGAAAGATGGTATTTATTATTCACACGCCGGCCAGAATTGCGGAAAGCATTATTAGCGCGTAGGTACTAAGAATACGCAAATTATATAAGAAGTTGATTAAGGAATTGAAAACCCATCTAATTAAAAACATCGATCAAGATGTATTAGAAGACCTTAATCGGATTATTAATGGAGATGAAAGCGGCTTTAACATATAACCAAAATGCCCAATCGAAAAAAATAATTCTCTTTCTATTTTCTAGTATGTGATTATTAGTGTATTTTAAACGTACCTATGAACAAATTGAGATGATTTGTCGAAAAGCTTAAAAGGATTTAAATATAAATTGAAAAAAAAGCCTATATAGCGCAAATTTCTAAAGGACGTCTGGCGGCCCTGTGCTAAAATCTGATGGCCGACTACCGACGCATAGGTGGCCGATTACTGGCAAAACAGCCATTTTTCACTAAAATATTATTTTAATTATGATTAGGCTAATTTTAAAAAGCAATAAATATAATAAAAATAAACCACTGTTCTTTAATACATATGTGTTTTTCTAAACCACCTTTCAAAAATGAACTTACAATGATATTCCAAACATGACTTTTCTATAAAATGGCCGACTACTACTAGCACAATCACCCTACCCGATAACATAGTCTAAAAAGACCCCATAGTGCTATGTGCTAACGTGCATAATAATGAGTTTGTATTTTGTATCTATCAACAACTTCAATCTTTTGCCAACACACAAGACTTTTAACCTGGTCACTCTTTTGAATATGATGACGTATATGTATATCCTTCCTTGTGTAGGTACCTATTTCAAAATCGTCGTATAGTCGATGCACTTTTAAACATCTTGATTTTGATTCCGTATAAATTATTACAAACATCAAGTGGGTGGAATCCTTGAAAAAACTTGATCTTATAAATGTAGATTTTTTCCCAACTCGCTCATCTTTGCCACATGTTATCAATTCCCCGAATAGGTATTAACAAAATTAAAACTTTTCTCGGTTGTTTTTTAATCACACTGAACATATGTTATGTGTAACACTACAATGTTTCAAAACATGACATCATCCGACACGGTATATCTATCTATCTAGGTTACCAACTCGCCCTCTGTTACTTTGTGCGAGTATTTTAATATATGTGCCTGTATAGATCCCGCTATAACAACTATTCAGAACTTGCATAAAACTTTTGTCGATTATGTTAACATTGCGTTGTTTGTTAAATCTTAAATCGCGTAAACTGCATTCTGTTTGCTGTAAATCCATTGTCTCGAATCAAATACATGCCTTCGTGGATTCTAGAGATTCAAAATAATCATCGTGGGGTTATTCTTTCCTGCTCAAAGTTATTCAGTATTATGCAAAATCGATGACATTTCGCACTGTTTCCAGAATATGTATTTACGTATAAAATAAAATACAATAAACATTATTAAGACTTATTTATAGCCACTTCCTCCCACTTCTATCTTTGCATGGCGTGGGGCCGATAAAATGCTATAATCGCAGTGTGTATGTCAGTGGCGTACCCTAGGCATCGACTTGTAGGTTATGCCAGACCTCTTTCAATATAAGAAAGACAATCGAATTAGTATGTGTAAGCTGTACGTACGAGGCACATGTTTGTGTTGTTGTTTATAAACACCAACACAACGAAACAATCTGCGTCGTATGCACGGCTTACACATACTAATTCGATTGTCCTTCTTAAATGAAGAGATATCGTCCCTTTAGTGGTAAAACTCACTAAGGCCCGGTTGTATCATGTTGGATTAAAGTAAAAGTTCGTTTAAAGCATAGATTTTTCCGTTCTCCACCAATCAATCATAAGATCCGTTTATGTATATGCTTTAAACGAACTTTTATTTTAATCCAACTTGAAAAAACCAGGCCTAAGTAACATTGGAGAAGTTTTGAGATAACGAGGTTTAAACATTCAAAATGTGATATCAAAATTATTGAAAACGTTCAAATTATGAGTTTTACCAATAAATAACTATAAATAGACACGGAATATTCACTTACTGATTTTTACCTGGAATAGAGGTGGAAAAAAATATGAATGTTTGTTTTCATAACCAATTTTGGCCAATGTTGCGGTTAGTGAGTTTTACCTCTAAAGAGACAACTAAACACTGTATTCATCTGAAAGATGTACCTACACTCTGTCAGAAGCCCTTCTTAGTAAAAAAAATTATAGTTATTTTATATATTATTAGGTAAGTACTATGTATCAATCAGTTATTAAGAGAAGGAATGAAAGAAATTAAAGGCATAATATAAAATAATGTCACGTTTAAAGAATGGTAATGCATAGCACATGCATGTCGGTTTGCAACACTCCGTCTGTTCAAGCGGAGACGTAAATATATATCGACGGTCCCAATGTATACTTTTGAATCTGCAAAAATACTTTTTTCGTTTTACTATCTTAAACTATCCAATTTACTCTATATTTTTGGATAATGTTAAAAAATGAATTTTCGTTTCAAAAAAAGCAAATAATAAAATAAAATTATACGTTTTTTTCATTATTTGAAAATTATAAGTAAATCAAATGGTTTAAGATAGTAAATTGAATTTCTGCAGATTTGACAGTATACTTAGATATATTACATTTAGTAAGTATACGTTTGGTTCAGATTTTGCGAAAAATTATGCGAAACACATGGGAAGCTATATTTGTCATGAATAAATTATTCGCGCGTGGACCTACTTATACATATATGTATAATACAAATACTTTATTATACGTATATTTTTAGGTGTACACAAAAAACATACATGTTGGAATAATTTTTTAAAGAAAATTTATTTTATTAACATTCTATTATATATATTCACTGTCGATAGGTGCTACCTTCCTCCATCGCTCTAGTAAGTTTTTGATTCCTCTTTTTTAAATAATTATAGGCTTTATCGCAAAATACTCTCTAGGGTGCGTTTTTATTTCACTGACCCTATTAAATCCTCTTCCATCCAAATAGTGCTGCATTGATGTAATCAAGCGATAATCAAATGATGCTAGTTCGGGGTTATCTGGAGAGTGCCCCATAATTTTCCTACCTATTGCGTTAATTTAATCTCGTGATTTTTGTTCCTTCGCGTGCTGATTTGTTCTCTTAACTTAATTCGCATGATGATAGCCATATCCCTTGTTTCCTATGAAAAGCAGTTTTGTTAGCTAATTCTGGAATTGACATTTCTGGATTGACCTCAATTTCTGCAGCAATTAGATCTTCAATTACAATTTTAGGTGTTCCACTTTGAGGTTTGACTTCGGTACTAAATTAATTAAGATAAATTGTAATCATGTGACTTCTATAATTTATCTTAATTAGTGATTTTCTCTCTTTGAGCAAAATCCAGTAATTGTGATCTTAGAACATATGTACACATATATAAAAATATTTTCAATACGAAAACTTCGGATTTAAATTTCATAAGCCATTTTTAGCATTGAGAAACATTCAGTATATGGTTTTTTTTTTTTTTTACAGTTTTAATTTATTTTTTAAAAATATTTATTACATTAAACATATGCCAAACTGCACAGCAGTTTTACGGCATGGTTGCCTTCAATATTTGACAATAATTTTTATTTTATAATGAAGATAGTAGGTTATTATCGAGTGTTGCATATTTTTTTACAAGTGATGCATATTTTTTACATGATATGTAATTATAAATTAATGTAAGATTAGGTTCATAGCTTTAATATATATTCTTTTAGCTTGTACTTTTTTGAAGCCAATGGAGTTTTTTTGTCTTGCATCATCTCAAAGAATTTTTTATCTAATTTATTAAAGATTCTTGGCACAATATATTCTCTTTTTCTTTCGCCATACACGTTGTTAGTGATTGGTATTCTCATTGTTCGTCCTGTCAATCTGGTTGCATAGTTATGGTGCGTGTCAGTGTGTATATTAATATTATTTATCATTTCTTCTAGTATTATATTATATTTTACTTTTTGGTCAATTGGTAATATTTTGCATACTTTGAATAATTTATTATAATCATCCTTGTACATACATTTGGTTCTATTATCTACCATAAGTTTTAGGAATCTTAATTGTAACTGTTTGATTTTATCAATGTATGTTTTATAGGTAAGACCATAACTGCTCACGCCATAACTGATAACCGAGTCAACCATCGCGAAGTAAAGAGCGTAGAGTGTGCCCCGAGAGCTACATAGTCTTAGCATGTGAAATGCACTTAGCATGGATCTCAGTTTTTTACAAATATTATCATTCCAATATATTATATAATATATTATTCCAATTAAAGTGTTTATCAACTATTAAACCTAAATAAGTATATTGTTCCACCTCTTGGATTTTTTCACAGTTGCAGTTTATCGGATTTGTATGGTTGGTATGTAGGCACTCGTAGCAATGTCCAATGAGATTAATTTGAAAATTTTTTGGTGTGGCTCGCGGGGACCGGATATGTAAATACTGAGTTTTTTTAACATTTAGTATGATTCCGTTGTCATGTGCCCATTTTATTATATTAGTCAAGTCACTTTGGATATTGTTTTCTATTGTTTTCGCACAATTGTCAGCATATAGGATGCATGTGTCGTCTGCAAACATAAATTTTTTACAGTATTTTATTACATTTGCCAGGCTATTTACATGCATAATATAGCACATAGGTCCCGTTATCGATCCTGTTGGCACTCCATATTTTATATATTTTAGTGCACTTTGTTTATTTGATATCTTAACTGAAAACTTTCTTGATCTCAGGTATTCAGAGAACCATTTGTTAACTGGTCCTCTTAACCCGCTCTCTTTCATCGCCGTGAGTAGAGTGTCATGGTCCAGCGTGTCAAAAGCTTTTTTGAAATCAATGAACAGTGCAACGATATGTTTTTTGTCATTTAAATAACTGTTAATTTCATTGGTAAATTTTGCAAGGAGAGTCTTTGTACTTTTTTGTTTTTGAAATCCGTGTTGCATTGGATGGATAATTTTATTTTTGTCTAAGTAAGATGTGATTTTGTTAACTATAACTCTTTCAACAATTTTATTAATGCTTGATAGTAATGCTATCGGTCTGTAGTTTGCTGTATCTGAATGGTCACCATTTTTAAATATTGGTCTTATGATCGATATTTTCAGTTTATCCGGATACTTTTCTTCTTCCAAACATAAGTTGATCATTTTAGATAAAACAGGTCCAATTTTCTTTTTTACAGTCTGTATATCCGCCATTCTAATTCCATCCATTAACTGCACGAATGTGGTCGCTGTGCTTGCCGAATTGCTTTGCTGAATCTCATATGACATACAACTCTAAATAGATATAGTTTTTTTAGGGAAAAAATCCCTCCACTGTAAATGCGTTTTTTGTTCTTGTATAGTTTTATGAATGGAATATATTCGGAGAGACCGAAAAAATAATTCCGACAAAGAAAACGCAAGGCACAACTGACTGGCAAAGCTTTTCGCTAAAAAACGATATAATCAAATGATGCGTAGTTTTTAGTGATGTTCAAACCGGTTTTTCATGGTACGGTTATTTGAGATTTGTTTTAGATTGTATTGATGATTGACAACTGATAAATAACTACTGTCTAGTAAACATGATTGTCCCTCGAATTGCAAAAAATCAGTTACCAATCATCTACACAACCAGATACAGATCTCAAATAACGGTTATTGTGTAACTGGTTAAAACACCACCACGTTTTTTCCCGCGTGGAGAGTACGCCCCTGAGGTGTGTATACATATATAAAGTAATTTATTGGTGCGTTTTGGTCTCTCAATGGCCGACTCGCTTCTGCCGCGATAGATTGACGTTTGTTGTAAACGTGGTTATCAGAACGCCGCGCCGTGCGGTTATCTCGTCGGGGCTGGCGCGCGAGGGGCTCACACCACCAATTTACGCTTAAGAATATTCCTCTTCGGGAATTCTCTTCTGATCACACCGTCTCAATAGTATTCCATTCCAGAAGACATTTTGTGCTGAATGTGAACTGTTGTGAGTCTTTTAAATTATTGCTGAATTGTCTTATCTCCAATTCAGTATTGTATAATTATATAATTTACTGGTCCAGTAGATTGTCGATTACCCGTGGTATATACTCGGAGGAAATGTAATTAATATTGAAATAAAAAAACATAAGTGAAACACCCTATTTATTAGAGCAAATAGGTTTAGGCTGTCCTACATACTCAACGCGTTCAAATAATTTATTTTACCCAAACTTTGGTAGGACTAACTACTTAAACAGCTTTGTAACTCGTTCCACTTCATAATACAATTTGTTGAATTCTACAAATAACCTAGACATTTTTATTGACAATATGATTATATTTAAAATGAAACTCCTTAATCTCATTTATGATTATTGAAATAAATTTAATACTTCTATAATTGAATCCCATTCCCTTCCTCTTCCCACCCTTCCCATTTTATACATTATCATACCTATTTCATAATTTAAACATTTATCACATATTCTTTATAATTTTAGTTTTTTTACCAGCTTCGAGGACCACTAGTCATGCTAAATGAATGTTTTTTCGATATTATATATTTTTTATTACATTATACTGTATGTAACTCTAAAACTGATTACTTTCGTTGTAACGTGATTTTTGTAGCATGATTATTTTTATTTGATTTTTCATTTTATAAAGTGACGGTATTTTAACCGGTGATACACTAACCGTTATTTGAGTATGTATCTGATTTTATCGATGATTGGTGACCGATTTTTCGCATTTTGACGGGCGACCATTGGTACTAGACAATTGTTAAATCAGATACAAATCATCGATACGATCAGTTACAAATCACAAATAACTGTAAAATAGAATGCAGAAAAAAATACCTACCTTTGATGTTGGTTCTAGCATATTTTTATTAATTCATATTCTGCAAATTTTTAGTATACGGGCTCATTTTGATCTATATTTGACGGTGTGTTGTGCATGTTGTTGGTATATACATAATTATCGCCATTTTCGTTCCTAAAATGTATGAGGGTCGGGGGCCCACAACGCGCTATCGTATCAACAAGGCATCGCCATCTTCCCTTGTCTCGCGTCGTTTCCGTAATTGTTTCTAATCAATATCAAATTTGTCTTCGTACAGCTTTTGTTGATGTTTATCCCGGATCAGATTGAGACGACCCACCAGCGGCCTTGTCTCCTGAGGTAGGTAGGTATATTGTAAAATAAATGCAATATAAATAAAAATGTTCTCACGTTTTCACGACCGTTCAGAATCTTCTGTGTATAGTTTTCTGGGATATTCTGCCATGACCTTGTGACCTCTCTGGCCGACGTTTCGGATCCATCGACATCAGCCCCGATGATGGACCCTGCAATGGGATCCGAAACGTGGGCCAGAGAGGTCACATGTATACGGCAGAATATCCCAGAAAACTATACACAGAAGAACAATATAAATATAAAATATTATATTGTTTTGCACGCATTTTCAGGCTTGGAATAGATTTTATTCAAGTTGTAAAATATTTTATAGCGATGACATGTAAGAGTCAAGAGTCATTTCAATGAGACGAATTTATTTGGCACACATTGCCAATCATTTTGTTGGTCGTGAACTTGTGTCAGATTTGGCGGCAGCGCTTGGGGTGGCCACTGTAGCACGCTGTTGCACACACTCGGCAATGTTTACAGTGGTAACACGTAGTCTTCTTTAACAACGGTGTGTGTGCTCTTCAGCGTAGCAACATTGTTTATTTAATCGCTATACAATTAATTCTGATATCGGATGCATTGCATTATTGTGCTCAAGAACAATGACTATTTTGTATAAGATTTATATCAACCCTTTTGGATAACTTTCAATCTCTTTCTTGAGATAATATTGAGTGAGAGTAGGGAATGCAATCCCGAGTCGAGATCGGGATTGCAACTACTAACTAGTAGATGTTTTTATTACTATTTTAGGTTGATAAAATACAGCAAATATTATTCAAAGCTATTTTCATTATTTGAATGCGACATGAACATAAGTTTTAAGTACATCCTTACTAAAAGCTCTATAGACATATATACAATTAAACATACAAAACATAAAAAATGCTGATCAATCCCGATAATCTCGTCCGATTTTTCGGTTCGGGATTGATCTCGTAAAATGTCTCGAGATCTCGCGGGATCGGGATTGCATTCCCTAATTGAGGGTGTCTCGTAATCCAGTGGGTTATTATTTTTTATTCTTATTGTATATTTTTCTCTTTTAAGACTGTAATAAGTGGCTTCCTAAACCATTTGGGACAGTGACCGTCCGTTTTGTTTTCTCATTGGAACGTGATTATTTATAATTTCCCACAGTATATTATATAAAATATTAAGGCCATTTCATTCGTCCTCGGTTCTCTAAATTTCAGAGCGCAGTCTACTAACAAAAGATCCAATCGGCATACATTATAATTATTTTTACAAAAATTCTATTTCAGAAAATCATAATTTTCAGTGGGTCACAAAATTATCCTGGCGATCTTCTCCGACTTCATCTTCCCTCCAATTTTTTCAAGACAGGTTTATCCAAATTATCATCATCGAGTTCAATAATTGTAATACTGTCACGGAATGGCCGAATAGGGGGAGTTCCAGTTTATTGTTTGTCCCCTCACTGTTTCGTTTCCCACCAAACTCCTATCATTCTTATCCCCATGATGTACTGTTTTTCTTATATGTTTTCTTTCCTGATGTTAATTTTAATTTTCGATTATTTCTGTTACTCTTTTTTACCATGTTTTTGTTTTTTTTTTTGTTTTACCATATTACTCTAATTTTTCTTTCTATTACCTACTTTAAGATTATTTTATCATCTCCATTACTATGTTCCTTTTGATTTTTGTATGTATTATTTAGTTGAATTTTAATTTAATTAAGTTTCTTATTGTGGGAGAGGAACAGTGAATGGACATTTGCAGGTCTCTCCTTGCCTTTACACGAAGCGGGAGCGGATATGGCCTTTAGAGTAATAAATGTCAACCTTGCGACGTATAAGTAGGACCGATATGGGAGCTTTCACTTCACGGTGGGTCTCCATTCACTGTCACGGAATGCAAGCAGAATGGTTAGAGCACTATCCGAATCCCTTGTAATATGTCACAACACTATCGAAGGATCCAGAGCGGTCTACAACCTTCGGGAAACGTCTACAAACAACTAGAATAGCCTAGAAGCAATGAGAATCTTGTCCTAAATACTATAGTAATCTAGTAAGTTTGAAAACACCAGCATTTGGATATAAATATCGGGACTACGCCGCGGTGCGAGTCGTGTCGCGTTTTCACAGTTCGTTCAGTACGAAGTCGGTGTTACCTAATAAGTGTTTCCCAACAATAATATGGAGTTTATAGACGAAGTGATGTATTGCGAAATAGTTTAGATAAGAGTAGTGTTAAGTTTAATTCGTTTAAAAATTAAGTGACTTTGTACATTGATAGATAGATAGATTTATTTCATAGGTGACAACATTTTATAGTGTTTACAAAAATATATAACCATGTTTCAGTGTTGCTGAGGCTCTTGGCAACAAAGTAAATACTACATTTATTTGACGCCCTGCCTGCTACACTAGTATTTTACTACATTATAGCAGACAGTGCTCTTCCAGTAGGTACAGTATATGTACAAGAATATTTATTATTTCTATAAAGCAGTTATATGAATAAATCTTAGTGCCAATAACAAATAAGTAAAAATAATAATTAATCATTAACAAATTTAATAATAGTGTTAATTCTATATTAGACATTAATAAATTATGTAAATTGGATAGTGAATAAAAGAAAATATAAAAGTAGGTACTTGAAAAAATTTAAATATATGTTCATATAGGTACGAGTATTTTTCAAATTTTGGTTATTTTGGCTTTTAAAAGGTTTTGTGCACGCTTTCTTCCCTTTCCATGGAGCCTGAATTTCACTTTTGAAGAAAAATATGCAAGACTATGGCTACAGGGCTATGGTTTTCTGTTTAGAATGTTGAATATTTTGGAGCTTGGAAGAAATGAAATCTTTGTGAAAAAGTTTTGGTGAATTTTGGTACAAGATAGTCGCAGTTCACGTGTGCCCTTGTTAAGTAAGAGTGAGTTAATTGTTGGTGATCTTGTTTGTGTCGGAAATATATTTTAATGCTCTTTTGAAGGAAAACGAAATGGCTTTTTTATGAATACTATTTTTTTCAATACTATTTTCTGAATTATTAGATATTAAGCATAAAAAAAATGTCATGATAGTCTAACGTTCTACAAAAGATAAGTCTGAAATATTGAAAAAAATATGCAAACTTTGATGTCGCTTGAAAAGTGAAAATAATATTTTCTATTCAAATAATTATTGAATAATTATTACAATTAATTATTGAATAATTAATAAATCGCTAATTAATTTCCAATGTTTCCATTTGTCCTCTTAGCTACGCCACGTGACAATACATTAGTACTAGTGTATTATATTATAGTAATGCATTGAAATGCAAAATAATATACAACCTTTTTTACGTCTGCATATTTTTCTAATCTGGAAGCCAATAAGTTTTATGAATGCATTGACTTCACTACACTTAGTTAATCCATCGCAGTAAATTGATGAATTTATTATTTTCATTGCTAGTGAATAACATGTGACTTTCTCTCCACTCCGTGATCCATTCGATGTAATGGAAAATTGTCTGAAATTTTCCTCGCTCTTTCGGCGTTGTCCTTGTCTAAAGTTCCGTAAAGACCAAACGATTAGAAGCACGAACAGAAGATCTTGTCCGTTGGATATCGCGGGCCATAAATTCAATTTGAAATAGAGGCGGGAACATTCTTTCTTCGTTATACGAGTGCAATTTAAAATGGAAGCAATCGCATGCAACATGAGAATGTTCGAACACGGAATGCAACCTGTATTAACTTAATTGTCATTAAGTCCCCTGTTAATTTCCTTAGCGCTAAGGTATCGTACGATCTACTTGGTATTTTTAAAACAATTATCAGTTGTCGGTACTTACTTGTTTCTGCGTGTTTTTCTTGTTAATGGCTCCTAGGTACTTATTTATTACCATCAACGCCCTTGTGATCTTTTACAAACACAGTAATTATTATACGAGGCGTCTCGCAGCTAGTAGCAAAAACTTCGGGGAGTCTTCTTCATCCGATTATGAATAGAAAATATTATTTTCGCTTTGTCAACGAGATATGCGACATCAAAGCTTGCATTTTTTTTTCAATATTTCCGACTTATTTTTTATAGAACATTAGACTATCATGACAGTATTTATTTATGCTTATTATTAAATATTCATTCGTTTTGATACAGTTCAACTAAAATGATTAAACCTTTCAAAAATATTCCGGTTCAAATTTATACACGGTTTTAATAATTTGATTTGTCTCAAAGTGAATGAATTTTTAATACTTTATAATAATAATATAAGATACTGTCAACATTTTACAGAAGAGGGGTCGGAAATATTTTTAAAAAGTGCAATGTTTGATGTCGCTTAGCTCTTTTTTTTTTAAATAGTGAAGCGATTATGGAATACGTGTCACATCAATATTCTTACTATTTTCAAACTAAGCTAAACGCTTGTGCTATGAAAATAGGACTAACTTGCTGGTGGTGTGAGGTTCGAACCCGCGACCTTTCCGGTCTGTCCCTGTCCTGCCCTGTCCTGAAGACTGTCCCAAATTTTTTTGCTACTAGTTGCGAGACGCGTGTACATATAATAGTACATAGTTAAAAATAAAAACAACTTTAACTGAAAACACAAACTAATTAAAAGTTACTAGTTCAATAGAATCATTACTAATTCATAAGAAAAAAATAACAGCACACATAATTATACACAGAACTAAGCAAGTCTATGTATTATATTTATTCAATTCATGTATCATGCTCCAACAACGAAAAATGTCAACGAAATTCAACCTGCTCCCAAGTCGGTGCATCTGTGTTATTGGCGAATTGACGGCATATTTATTTCTATGGGTACCTACAAAGAATATGGCATTATTTTTACTGTCTACATCTGCAGATAGTTTTTCGTCCTTGCGAGACTTTTACTTCTGTGTAAGCGTTGCGTAAAAGCGAGACGTGCTATTACCTATCGCTATTCCTTTCCTTAAAAGGCAGCTAAACACTTTTGCTGTTCCATCTGACGCAACTGCATAAATGTCTTCACTCCTATCTCACGTAGCCGAGTCGTCTCGGGGCCTCTGCACAACAGGTTTTCTTTATTATTTTCTTCCGTCCTGTCACTCTTGTACTTTCATATGATTACGACTGTATTTTCTCGTTCTGTTTTTCTTCTCTATCTTTCGTATTAGGTTTTGTTTTTCCACCACTTTACATCCGGAAGCCTCCTCCTCTGTCGTTGGACTGATGACGTAACTACTCCTGTACCTTCGACACTATCCTCAAAACAGTAGTGTCAATCATAAAAAATATCACAATCATATTGTCACGTGTCGCGGCTGCGGGAGGAATTATTGAAAACGCTGGAATTTAATAACGGATTTATTAATTACTCATTAATTAATTAAACAAACGTACAAAGTCGCTTAACGCTATTAAATGTAACTATATTCTTTAAATTAACTATTTAGTTAATTTATCACTCGTAAATAGACACTTTATAATCGCTTTAACACTTTATTCACTATTCGCTAGAACTATCCATAAAATTTCAGCACGTATTATGATTCGCTCCGGTTCGTTTCGCTGCGTAAGAACTTTTCCAGATTATTCGCTCAAATATCGCACAAGGGTAAGTACTTCACTGAATTATCTGTCGTTTAGTTCACACGTCTGATGTTTTCACTGTTTTCGCTTCGTGATGCGCCGCTAGAGCCGCGTCGTGGGAAACGTCAAAATAACAATGGCCCTCCGTGGCCTGGATCCGTTTATTTATGCCCGATAAGTTGAATTTTCGAACCTTCGAGAATTCTCTAGTATATACTAGACTTTTCTAGTGTTTACTCGCAAGTTGTCGTAACTTCCAGATGTTCCTGGAAAGTTGCAGACATCTCTCGAAAGCTGGAGGTAATTCTAGACTCTTCGATAGTATTGTGCCAACTTCAAACAACTGTCACTTGACAGAAGTGCGTAATTCTTTTTAGCCTAGTTATAATATAAAGCCCACAAATTCGAGCAATTTTCTTCATTTTTAAAACATTATTGGTTTGGTTATTTATTAATTGATTAAATAATGTAGTTTGTCGTTTTGGAAAGATATACATATTTACAATATATAGACCCTTATGAATAAATTTTAATTTGATACCTTTCGCTAAAAATGCAAGAGAAAACTTTTTATTTATTAATTTAACGCCCCTCAGGGTTTTTATATACAATACTGGTAAGGTAATACAAAATTACACATTAACACAAGTCACAGCACAGCTGTGCATAGGTACAAATACCGTGTACTACACAAAACATCCCCCAAACCCTATTAACAACTAACACCGAGACTATGAAAGTTAGCTACCGAGAAGATAATTGGAAGAGCCTTCGACAAATGACTCCACGATTTCTAAACTTCACTTCCTTAATTCATCCAGACGATCGCCTTAAATTTACACTATCTTTTTTTAATTACGGTAATTAATTACGGCCTAATTACGGTAGCGAAACACATCACAAAACATCCAGGCTTGAGCAAATCACATATATTAATTGTGACCTCACCGGGAATCGAAACCGGAACCCTCGGTGTGAGAAGCCAGCGTCATATCCACTGGGCTACGAGGGCCGCCAATCTTAAAAATTTCGTTCACGCAAATTATTGACGTGTATCGGTACACAGCACATTATTGAAGTGCCATGACCAAAAAATCGATCTGTAGCTTTCGCCGCTTTTAAAATTAATAATGATATAACTATTAAAATTAATAATGAAATAAGCGGTAAATTTGTATTCAATATATTTATTGAATACAAATTTACCGCTTATTTCAATGAAATTCTGGTTAGTCACTTGGTGGCAAGCTTTAAAATAATATCATAAAAATAATAATAATAAAACATCGTAACCTTGTCGTGCTCACTGATGCAATCACTTTTTTTCTTCACTTGTCATTTCCTATAATTTTTGACGGCCTAGATATGTGTCATTCAATATTGTCAATTATATTTATACGTTATCTTTCAATAACGTGTTTGACGCCTAAGGCCTCTTCAAATGAGCCCCCCATTTTATTTGATACCAGCAGAAAGCAATCGGCTGCCGCCAATTCCTGTTGCTTGGCCCTGCCTGCGACTGTTGTGTCCGCTGCGCGACTTCTACCGTTATTTATGGAATTGATAAAATATTATATATTATTATACAAAATGTCATATACATTCATAACGCCAGCTTTACTACGCTGCTCTTGTGCTGAGTTTTTATTGGCACTTATTAATGTGTGTATATATTAAACTGTTATTTTATTGGAATTTTTTTGAAAGGAAAATGCCCACGTCATATTCATTCCCATGGAGCTCCTCCGCCGTGACTGATATGCAACTTTCTCCGGTGCACGTTTGTCCGAGACAGAAAAAGATCATGTACGTATTTATAAATGAAGTAGGTATCTTAAATGTAGCATACCGGCTCTCTAATTCTATAAGCCACCATTTGTTAATAAACTGTTTAATTACATTGACCGTCTTTTCTGGTCGTCGAATTGGACAAACGTGCTCCTGGTAAAGTTGCGGTCAAATCTCAGTCACGGCGGAGGAGCTCTGCGGAAATGGACATGACGCTGACGCTGATGTGAAAAAAAATCACCCGATTTACACCTAAATTTTAGGATCTCGGGATTATGTAGCCCCTTAATGTTGATACTATCGAAAATAAATGATGACAATAATTGATGTGTGCATCATCATGTCAACTGCATTCGATAGGCCCCGACTGGAAACTGATACCAACAAATAAGACTAAAACGCAACCATTCGGTTCCAGTGGCGGAATAGCCGCTGCCGGTCCTGGCACCTTTCCAAAAGAGATAATTAAAAATTATTTGACGGGCATCATCATCATCAGCCGGTGTCTGGAAGATGTTGCCCAGTTTTAATGTAAACATTTTTGTTTTTTACGAATGCATTGGGAAAATCCACCTCGCAGCCGCGGCGATTTGGATAATTAATTACCATCAATCATTATCATTTCTTTACTCTAATCTTTCTAGTCTCCTACGGAACAATTTTTTGTATCCTTGTAGCTTTTTGCATACTTTTATTTAGCTTAACTTGTCTTTTTGTCAGGGATACGGACAAATCTTGTAATCAATATTTGACCCAAATTAATTAATCAATTAGAATGACAAACAGAAAAATCAAATCCACGAAAAAATATTTGGCTGCTACTGGATTCGAACCACGGATCTCCTCCTATCCGGGGCAGGATGTATGTCTTTGTAATCTAATTGATTGATTATGGTTTTAAATTTGGTTTTAAAATGGTTTTAAATTTCACAGAATTTTGTTCTGAAAAAATTGCAACTTCACAATTTTTCTGAATGTGTTCTTGAATATAAAATATTTGACCCCTTTTTATCCATCGATCACTTTGTAATTTGGCAGAGAGATGTGTTCCCGGTGACAATAAAATAATCATTCATTACTTTCACAAAATAATAAACAAATAATAAAATAATAATAAGACCTTTATAGTTTGTATTATGAAGGTCTTTAATTGTTCAATGAACTGCCAGCAAATGTGAAAGAAGTAAATAGTCTACTTTTCGTAGGTTAAGAAAAGTAAGTTTAATGTGTACGATCATGTTATGTTGTTTCATGTTTATTTTATTTTATTTTTTTAATTTCTTTACTTTGTGCCACATATGAAAATGTGTTTCTATTTATGATTATTTATGTTGATATATTTTTGGAATATTTATGTTTAAGTGTTATGTTAATTTATGTTTTAATTACTAGATGTAAAAATGTGTTGTTTTTACAACTAAATAAAAAAATATACAAACAAACAAAATCAGTTTAATAATTACTACATATTTTATCTTCTTTGGTGTACATAAAATATTGGATATCCGTAACAACGTTATAATATATTTAAGTCCAACTGCGAATCTCGTATAAAATGTTCCGGAATTTTCTAATTCGTCATAAACTCTGTCAATTTTAACATAACTATATTTGACGGATATTTTATTTTTTCTCATAGAAACTTCACATAAATTAATGGGTGCATCCGGTCTATTTTAAAATATTAAGATGATCGTATTGTTATGAGGATAACGGGGATTCTACTTTAGAGATGTGACACATTTTTTATATCTTGTTTTTTTTTTAAATTATAGTTCATTCATTCAACAATTCATATGTGTAAGTAATTATCAGCCTTTTATTAAAATACAACAATTTGACTGACAGTAATTAAACGGGTTGGCGCTCACTTAAGTGAGGGGATGCCAGGATCGGTATACGGCCAAAATCTTTTTAAAATAGGTAAAGCTAAAAAGCGTGGAAAAAAAATCTTACCAAAAAATTATAAAGCTCAGTTTCCGTGACAAGTCTAGTAGGGGAACCTCTAAAAAACATGTTCTTTGTTTAAATGTGTATACATTTGGACGAATAAATATTGTACAATGTAAATTACGCATATTTAGCATAAATAATGACGCATATTATCAGACCCTTCGTTTACGCTCGATTGATTTAAAACGTGCCCAGATAATGTTTCTATGCGTTGCGTTTACTTTCTTGCTATCTGATAGCATTTCAATATTCAAAATTATACAGGGTCTTATAGATAGTAACAAACACTTCCTGAGTGTCGAATAAAATGATAAAAACCTTTCAAAAATTGAAAATAGATTTTTTCACAAGGTTTTTATCATTTTATTTGAGTTGTAGTGAAGCGAATGATTTTTTCATAATCGATTTAATTTACCATAATGATATTTCAACTTTATACAAAAAAATAAGTCAGGAAAAAATGCAAACTTTGATATTGCATGTCTCCATAATTATTTTCGACATCATTATCGAACATTTTCGACTCATTAAGACAGGAATCCACCTGTAGTGTTTTTGCTACATGCTATGAGATATTGTATATAAGAATAGATTTTATTCATTTCAGCGGGCATCTAATAAAATTTGCTACGAAAAGTGTATTGGACATAGTGCATTAAAAAACTATGCAATTTTTTTATAAACTCTTACCTTGAGTTTTATATTTATCCTTTGCCCTGTACCGGGATCGATACCCTGCGCCTTCAAAATCTTATTTTAAATCAACATTAACTTTGAGGTACCGAGAATCAATCCCAGTGCGATGTCATCTTGCTATTTCTCAAATAGACTGGTATCAAATTGTTGTGGTATTTTTGTTTTGAAATTTAATGAATTGATTTATATTTATTATTTACTTTCTTATTTATACATTCTTGACATTAAATTTTAATATTGGTAATTTAATTAATTAAATAAAAATTGTTACCGTCTTGACATTTATAAAAAATGTAATATTAATAAAAAGTTTAAAATGTCTTTGAGCTGCTATTTTAGTGATTTTTCGGCAGCCTAATGGTTTTCCCGCCTGCCACGCGAGACCGGGGTTCGGTTCTTCGCCAGAGAGATTTTATTTTATTCGTTTGAATTTATGAATTTTCTTTCGAACCAGAAAACATGTGTCTAAGGCCCGGTTGTATCAAGTTGGATTAAAGTAAGCGTTCTTTTAAAGGATAGATTTTTACGTTCTCCACCAATCAATCAGACGATCCGTTTTTGTAAAAATCTATGCTTTAATCGAACGCTTACCTTAATCTAACTTGAAACAACCGGGCCTAAGGGTTGTAATATCTTGGATTAAAGTCATCTTTCATATAAACCATCAGTTATTGCATTTTCCAGCAATTACAAAATATAGTTTTTACGAAAGATTTCTTTAATCCAGGTTGATACAACCGGCCCCGAGATATATTGGTGATGATATTAATTGAAATCATAATTATTTGGTATACCTACTGTGTTATTGACACAGAAATGTATAAAAAAAGTAACCCATAAAAACCTAGTTTTTATTATACTCCCTTTCTCATTTACTAGTTGAAGCATTTTTTTTTCGCTTAACCTACGCGTTGGGCTTCGGTCGGGCGACGCTACGAAAGGGAATAATAATTTTTTTTACATAAATCCAAAATTATACTATAATCAGGTTTCGCGTCTACCAGACGCGTTGAAATATTTTCATACAACTTGCATTCAAAATTTGAAAAATCCAAAAATTTTTTTTTTAAAGAAAATTTGATAGATCTTCTTGATCGTCGCCACGAGTCTGCTTGCAATCGATTGGATCACGGGAAAGGGGTTTAAAATGGATCCAAAGTTTTTTCGTCAGACAAAAAGACAAGCAGACGCCACGAGTTAATATAAAGGGAGTAAAAACATTGGTTTTTACGAAAGATTTCTTCAATCCAGATTGATATAACCGGCCCTAAGATACTTTTTGTGCTTCTTGTGTTTACTTAATAATTTTTTGCTACGACTTCATACCGACCATCATAAATCGTAATTAACTTTATAATATAAATTATTACATTTAAAAATGCCCTTTTTTAATTCGAAATCGTATGTCGATCAGCGAAAGGGTTTTAACTGATGATATTAATTGAAATATTAAATATTTAGTATACTGTGTTATTGATACAGAAATCTATAAAAACCGTAAATTTTTATAAAAGATTTCTTTAATCTTTTTTTAATCTTAATACTTTTTTGTGTTTCCTTTGTTTACTTCAGAGTTGTTTGCTACGATTTCACACGGACAATCAAAATTGTCTTTATACTTTAAATTACATTTAAAATACCCTTTTTAATCAGAAATCGTTAATATTTGGTGTACTATGTTATTGATACATTTATGTATAATAAATATATTTATATCGCTGGAATAAACTTTTGTGTCAAGTTTGGAATTGTTCGGAAAACCGAACTGTACATCAACCACGTGTTCGCAGTATTAGTCATCGCCCGGACAGTCATAGGTGATCATAAAATCTTTCGGTTTTCGAAAATCGTTGTACTAAGAATTACGAATTACGATAAATCAGATGGGCGCGTGGATTAGAGTGATTCTTATAGATTGATGTGTGTTTACAGTTGGCATTTTATAACTTATATGATGCGCATTAACTGCTTTTTACTTTGGGTGCCGTAATTCCATAATCAGAATTGAGGATAGCCTCCAGAATATAATAGTGAAAAATAGACGAATAAAGACGTATAGAATAGAGATGCACCGAAATTCGTTTCACATTCGGTATAGCCGAACTTCGGCAACTTTTACCGAACTTCGTCTTCGTCTATAAAATGACCTTAAATTTTTCACACGTTTACGGCAAGTAAAATAATATGTTATATATAATACATTAATAGGTGCCGATAAAAAGAAATAAAAATAATTAATCACCTCGTTGTAAAAGAATGTAAATTTTACTCTCCCGGGATGTAAACCTTTAATCATTAATAAACAATCTGCACATGGTGTCCCAGCAGGCTAAATTTGCTCAAATTGGTGAGCATTACCAAATAAACCTTGTACACAGATGCTGTGTAATAATTCATTCAAATATGAATTCCAACCAGCAAAAATGTAAAACATCCACTCGCATAATAATTCCTACAATTTTTATAAAATATTTTTTATGGTTTCCTGCAATCAATTTCTAATTAAGCAGTAGCGTATATCATTTATGTGGCATTCTAAATGTAATGAATACCAAGTGGGAATTCGATCATACATGTATATTATATGACATTCAAAATTATAGGCTCTTCAAAAACCGCGAGTCGAAGGCCAGGAGATAATTCGTCGCACGTGACGTGCATGACAGGGTTGCTATATATAGAATACGATAATAATTCTAATAATTACATGTGACTACCTTTCACGGAGACTACTGGCCATGATCATTGATGCACAACACTATAAAATATGCCTAATGTGTGTCTAAATCCGGCCAGTTGAAGAAAATGGCGCTACGGATAACAACTTTGTCTCAGGAATGTCAAATCACTTGGGGTCATTTCTTTGGCAAGCCAGATGATATAATATCCCATGCGTCTAACTAACACTTTCATCTTTGTACGTAAATTTGTAAAGAAACTAACTGTCTTCTGATTAGGATACGACAATCAGAAAAAATTGAAAGCAAATCGTAAGAGACAGGGAGCTGTTAAAAGCAAGAATGAAAAGATGCGTAAGTGAAAATATAACTCATTTTAAAATAAAATCAAAGTATAACTGAGCGTACAGTAAGCAGTATTTTCAATTATACAATTTTCGATTAGAAAATAAAACAGATTTCCTGCCACAAAACTATCAACAGCATGTTTCTCTTAAAGTTTATCAAGCTTTCATGAAATATGTTTACAAACTGTACGCATTGCTCAATCTATGTAGCTTGGGCAATGATAAGTGCATGTGGTAGTTTGTTCTTACATTTTTGTATTTGAAAATATCTCTTGAACGCGTTAAGGTGTAGACCCTGAGACGTATTTTGACAGGAAGACAGGGCTTTCGATTAATAACTTTATTTTAGGAATATAAAGTTATTATTTTTTATTTAGACAATTTTACTCGAATACATTTAGACATTTAGATATTTTAATTAGATGAACATATCAAATTGTTACAATAATAATAATATTACTGCAACCTTTCAAAGAAAACAAAACTGCTCGTGCTTAGAGAGGAAATAACAATTATTATTTTAATTATAACAATGTTAAAATAGAGAACAAACTGAGTGAATATAATTAGATGCGGTGTAATTCAAGGATGTATCTTATCACCTCAAAGAAGCTGTGGATGATATTGCTCTGAGTGAATGGTAAACCATTAAACAACATCAGATTTGCGGATGTTACGGTGCTCCTTGCAGACAACGCCCATGATCTTCAAACATTGGTAAAAATGCTGAATAAAACCCATTTCGAGATGTAGAGCTCAAAAAGACATGGCATGTAGTGCATTTCTCAGAATAAAACCTTTATTCTCTAACCATGACCCAAGCCTTGAACTAAGAATGCGTTTGGTTCGACATTATATTTTCGTCATTCTCTTATATGGGGGAAGCGTGGATTCTTAACCAACAATTAACCGTATAGTAGATGCCTTTGTAATGTGGCTCTGTAGACGCATACTAAAAATTTTCTGGGTGGATAGAATTACTAATGTTGAAATTCTCAGGTATATGGAAAAAGACCGAGAGGTGCAGCGAACCATCAAGATAAGAAACTTTCTTGGACATATTATGAGAGTACCAAAGCTCAATCTTATCAGCAGCTTATTATGCAGCAGCTCATCATCCAGAGAAAAATATACGGATAAAGAAGAGTAGGAAGAAGCCGCTTTTCATGGCTGCGTAACTTGAGGGACTGGTACCAATATAACTCCACTGAGTTGTTTCTTGCGTGAATATAATCTTGATCCCCAAAATGATCCCCGATCTCCCATAGGAGAAGAAGATAGGAAAATTAAATCCTTATCCCAGAATATTCAGCCAAGAAAGCTGATCGGCAAAGAAGATTAAAAAGTGAACAGTGCCAGGTGTTGTTTGCCCAACAACTTGCTTAATTAGTGTATATTATAGATATCTCACAGAGACGAAACTGTATTAATTATGGGAAAGTAGGTATAGAAGTCATTTGGGTGTAACAGGACTTATGACCTGTCTTTTTATGGTTGGCTTAAGTGATCACTTTACACAATTGTAACATTCGCCATTTCCACCCATGATAGAATATACCATGCTTATTCATTTTTGGAAGTTGTATATATGTTCAAATTGCGTGAAGCTTTCATATATGAGTTGTAAGCGCCTTTTCCATGCGCCCTGTACAAAGCCATTTTCATTCCCCTAAATCCCAAATGACTTCTATACCTACTTTCCCATAATTAATACAGTTTCGTCTCTGTGAGATATCTATAATATACACTAATTGATTAATAA